>BPLS01000180.1:178759-191973 GCA_019656275.1 Rhododendron kiyosumense
TATACAATATAAATTTTGTTTGATAGATTTCGATGAGATTTATTAAAATCTATAAAAGAATTAAAAATTATTTTTGTAAGTCTATTATTTTTAAACTTGAAAATAGGTCCTTATTTTTTAAGTACTTATTTGAAAAAGCCGAACGGGACAACCCCATAACTAGGAGTTGAAAAGAGGAAACCCAATGTGATTTTCAAAAAATCGGGTTTGTCAGTATTGCGTCAAATTTTTGGGTGAAAAAATTGGACGGTGTTGGGGAGCAAACTAACTCAACTCAGCGAAAAGAAAAAACGAAAACAATCTCATCCAGCAGAAAATTGGAAGAGAGCACCTCAAGGATTATAGTTTCAACAAACGAATACCGTCTAAGAATCCTTTGAAATCCTTGATCGAATACACCTTAATCTCAAAATTAACTTTCATCCAAATGGCCACTCTATACTTGATTAAATCCACTACCTCCTCTAAACTGATTGTCACATTCTGAAATATGAGCTTATTCCGCATAATCCTTTTTTACCAGATTGTCGCATAGAATCAAGCTTCCCAAATGTGTTTTTCTACGTTGCGAAAACTGGTATCAAACCACCAACTCGCCATACTAGCTATCGAGGAAGGGCAAACCCAAAAAAAATGCCAGCAATCTAGAATTTGAGACCAAATGGACTAGGAGAACTTACGGTGGATGAATAAGTGATTAGGCGTTTCTTGATGCAGCGAGCACAACGAGCATGACTGATCATTCAACACAATATTCTTACTGACTAGAACCAACCTCGTTGCCACCCTTTCCGGAATGACCATCCAAGCCAATATTTCCACCTTAGGAGGGTGTTGGGATTTGTCCCACATTGGTTAATCATCTCCTCCAAAACTAGTATATGAGTCTAGGCAGCCTCTCCACTCTTTGTTAATTGGTTTGGAGTTGGATGCTTTAATATGGTGTCAAAACTAGGCTTTCGGAGGCTTTTCCCCTTTGTTTGTGCCATAGTTGCACTTTATTTCATTGTGATCCGTGTGTTCCGGATCCTTTGTTTACCTCTCCACGTGCGAGTTAGGGGTCACACGTGCGGGGGAGTGTTGGGATTTGTCCCACATTGGTTAATTATCTCCTCCAAAACTAGTATATGAGCTTGAACAGCCTCTCCACTCTTTGCCAATTGGTTTGGAGTTGGATATTTAACAAAGGGCATAAATTTTTCCAAACCGAACCCAATAATAAGTTCCGATCCAATGATAGTGCTTAGCCTCCGAACCTCGCCTTCGAATAAGGTTGCGACACCCCAAGCGTAGGGCTAGGTCGTCGATAGCATAATAACCGGAAGTCCGGGATCGTACCCACAGAGAATCGAAATATAGCTAGTTCGGAATGTAGGTTTTATGGTGGAATGCGGCGTTCAAGACGGCCAACTAGGTTTTTCTTTGAAAGTGGAAACTAAGGAAAAGACTAGAAATGTGCTTAATGAACTAAAACAGGCAAGTCTAGGGATCATCTATCCCTCGACGAAGGCCGTTACCGGTTCTCAATATAACTCAGGCGAGAGTCACGACCGCGTGCTCACGCCCGGAAGATTTAGCTTCAAAGACTACGTTTATCAAAAGATGTGATTAAACGGAATTAAACCAACCTATTTTTGCTAATGTATCTAACACGTAGGAGGCCACGAGCCCTCAATACGTCGCTTGCCAAGACCGCTTGACTAAACTACATATCAAGGAGTTAACACCCCTCGTTTAGACCAAAATGGCTAGGCTAATTCAATTCCGAAAACCATGATTTTAAGCCCGAGGGTTTGAGAACCAAATAGCCACCTAAGTCATCGGGAAAGATTAGCCCGAGACTTACTCAAGAAACTACTCACACATATTAAAAAGACTAGAAAACATGCTAGGGAAAGAAAACATGTTTAACCGATAAAAACGGAAATAAACTTGATATTAGTAAAGATCTCAACCGTAGCTACAACATTAATAAACGAGAAAATAATAAGCGACTAATACCTTAAGGAGTTCTTGAAAGAAATAACATAAAAGCTTGAAAGGGAACAATGGAGTTCTAAGAAACATAAAAGACTTAAAGCATAAATATGAACATATATCACTAAGGGGGAGAGAGAAGGATATTTATACAACTCAGCCTCTCTCTCCACATAATATCCCGGAACTTTCCAAAAGTGGAAAGTATTCCATAAATGGAAAGTCCAAAAAGTAGTAAAAATCTGCAGAAAAGGTTATCGTATCGATACGGCACAAATGCTTGTATCGATACAGAACTCCTACGGATTTCCTTCAAAACTCTCTGTTTCCTTATGGTATCGATACGGCAAAAATGCTTGTATCGATACGGCGCGGTTTTGACAGATTTTGGTTGAACTTCACGGGCTTGCTCCGGACACTCCCGAACTCGGATTTGGGTGTTCTTTGGACCGTTGGAAAGCTTGTCGAATCTACTTTCTAACCCAAGTGGTTTGGATCAAATGTAATTTTTACATCAAAAGATATGACAATTCTACCCTCAGCTGGTCGGAAAATGAAGAGTTTTGGTAAAAATCCTCACATGGCCTTCAATTCTCTTGACCCTTGGGCGACCCGAGCAACCTCCAAACCATCTCTTCATGACTTTTTGGGCACCACAACGGGGTGGCACGTGGACTTGAGCACTTGGTTGCACCCGGAGCATTCATTGGCGTTCAAACGTGCCTTATTTATACGAATTACCTGAAAAACACAAAAACCTACCTTACGAGCAATATCACTATAAAAGCTAAATAAACGCAAGTTAAACCAACATACTATAGGACTAGCTGCACCAAATATCTACAATATTGGGTGCTCATCAGATAGTGACCCCCACTGTTTGTACAATGACCTTACCTTAAACCTCTCGTCCTCCTTCCACTTTCAAAGTAAGGAGTCAGGCTTGGATGGATCCATTGTATAGGATTGCACTCTTTGTATCAAAGTCACCAGTTGCTGATTCTCCCTATCAGACGGACCAGAAGAATAGGGAGAATTATTCTTCATTATTAATGAAGCCTTTATCATTATGCTCAATCTTCTGCATCCCCAAGTCAACGATGGAGGCTTCAATCAAACCTCATGAATTTCAGACACCAAACATGATTTTCATATGTGGAAATTCAACAATAAATATCAGGAAAATTTGAGTTTTAAGAAAAGCCAGATTCAAATTTAAATCTGTTCAATTACCAAGATTTGAGTTCTCCCAAATTGAAAGTCACGTATATTCAATACTAAAAGGGGCGGCTAAATGTGCATATTTTTCATTACACATTCACACTTTGAGGTTACCCGTACGGCTAATCTATTTTGAATTCAGGGATAGATTTTAAAATATGCATTAATGGGGGCACATCTAACCCCATGCTTTCTTAAATGATACAATTTTTGCCGGTAGTACTACATTATTAATTATCAACTCATCTAAGAACTTAAGCTGTTAGAGAGAATGACAACTTTATTATGTATACACTCAACACGACCACTCACGTGTTGCTCGGCTCTCCTTTATAAGCGGGCTAAACACATGTAAATATTTTAACAATAGGTAAGCAGTGAGGTTTGAAAACAATTGCTATTACATGCTCTAATTTCATATTAGATTATTAACCACTAACTCATCTAAAAGCTTAAGTTAAGAGAGAGAGAGAGAGAGAGAGAGAGAGAGAGAGAGAGAGAGAGAGAGAGAGAGTTTTATTATGTATACCTTCAAAAGGTAGAATAACATATTGGTGATTATATACATAACTTTAAATAATTAATAGAAAGAAGTGTGTTTCTACAAAATAATTCTGTGAAAATTTAGCACTCTAAGAAATATATTGACAAACATCCAAATAAAGAAAAATTAGCATAATTTTAGTGAAACGTTGCATATCATGAACTTTTTGGTATAGTAAAGTATAAAATTATTTATCAACATCATTATACAAAAATCAATTGGGGGACACGCCCCCACGGGTTCACATAGGTCGTCTCACAATTCCTTGATCATATATTCAAATATTAATTGGAACAATGCCCTAGACATCAAAACTAGGGTAGCTATGTGGATGAAGATGAAATTCAACATCAAATTCTATTCTGTGGAGGATTTTAAGGTTTTTCTAGACGGAATCTGAAAATTAAAATTGTAATATAGTCTAAGGTGTTTATCCAACTATCTGTTGAATCACTACAAGAAAATCGTTCTATAGCAACGGTCAAAAGCGTTGCTAAAAAATCTAAAAACCGTTGGTAAAGACCCCTTTAGTCGATACCTACGGTTTTAGAACCGTTGGCCAAACCGTTGCAATATATCCGTTGCTATCGGATTATAGCAACGGTTTTGTCAAGCGTTGGTACAATTTTTTTTTTACTAACGGTTCCATTAGCAACGGTTATAACTGTTGCTAAAGGCTATTTTCTTTTTTTAAAAAAACAAACCACTGTGTAATGTAAGCCACCACGTGGCACTGACATGTCACACATGTGCTGACGTGGCGACCACGTGGCACTGACGTGGCGCCTGCGTGGCACCTGATGTGGCTGGGAAATAATGTTGCACCTCCTGAGAATTGAACCCGCGACCTCCCGTCTTCGCACGGGCGCGAACCAGCTGAGCTAGCCCATGACTTGTGAGGAATAATACATCTTTTAACATTTATACTATACTAGCCGGATTTTTTTTATTCTTTTGGTAAAATTTCGGTTTATACTATGCAAATACTTACTAGTTTCATTTTTTTTTTATCCGAAGCGTTTATTTTTTACAAAATAGTTCCATTATTTACTTATCATCAATTAAATTGACATGCACCAGGTTCCAAAAAAAAAAAACCCTCTCTGTTTTCCTTTTTTTTTTTTCAATATTAATTTTGCCATTTCTAAATTTTTGTTAGATTCACATAAATATTTTTGATTGGTTAATCATTACTATGAGATGAGTCTAAAAAAATTAAAAAAAAATGTAATTAAAAGCATAAAAAATCAATATGGGTGAAAAAATATCAAACAACTAACATTTGTTGTCTTTAGTGTCATCTTATATGATTTTTTTTCCAATTTCAGTCTACAATTTTATACTTTTTTTATTCTTATTAAGATGAATGATTAATCCCAAAATGAATGATTAGTTTCAGAAATTACCACAAAATGCTAAAAAAATACGTTAAATAAACAATATCGAAAAAAATATCACAACAAAAATTTAGGAAAAATAGCCATAACAAAAGCAACGGTTAATGAAAACCGTTGCTAGAGTCCAGTTTATAGTAACGGTTATTGAAAACCGTTGCTATAGGCCAGTGTTTAGTAATGGTTAAGGAAAACCGTTGCTATAGTGTTATAATCTAGCAACGGTCACATAAAAACCGTTGCTGTAGTCCTATTTCTAGTAACATTTTAAAAACCGTTACTATAGACCATCTATACCAACGGTTTTTGCAACCGTTGCTAAAAAAACCGTTGGGAGATCCAAAATTTCTTGTAGTGTAATCGGAAGGCTTGCGGGCGTAGATGATGTGAACAATTAATGCTGTTCTAAAATGAATGCGAGGGAGAGTTCTATTGTAAGTAGTTGCAAAATGGGAGCAGTTATCACAACGTGGAGTTCAATTTGGGAAGTAAATTTTCTTTTTTACCCATATAGTTAAGAAGTATAAGAAGTAGTATTTGGCTGGCGAATTATTTAGGTTTGGGAGGGTGTTTTGGGAAATGAAAAAGCATGACAGGAAAGGGAGACACCAAACTGGTGCTCTCCCTTTATATATTAGAATAGATAGATGCTATGATAGTAAGACATTTGCCTTCTGACAAGTATGAGCATAATTCAACTAGTGAAACACCTAAAGGGCAACTTAGTGCATGAGGGCTCCTAACACTGCCAAGCCTGGACTGGCTAAGTCTGATCTGAGATGGGTCAGACATGATGTATGCAACGATGCACTTTCAAGCATGAAGACTGATTCCATGTTTAAAACTAATGCAAAAGGAGATTTTAAAAACTATTATTTAAGTCGATGTTCTAAAACAAGTAATTAATCGGCGATTAATTGCTGGTGGGGCTTATCAGATTAGGTCCGACTAACGATTAATCGCTCAAAGGTGGTAGACCGCCCGACTAGCGCCTAACGGCTTTTAGAACATTGATTTAAGTGTATTCAATAGTACTATATTTAGTTTTTCAATTTTAGAAATAAGTAGTATTAAGTTTTCTACTGTAGTTTGTATTTTGTTCCTTCTAATATTTGCTTGGTCAAGAACAATAGTTTCCAAATTCAATTTTTACTTTTTCTTCATTTCCTAGTATTTAGGATTTCTTCTACTATACATTGAGTTGTAAGTTCTTGCTTTTCAATAAGCTTCCCTACAAAACCTCATATGGCCAATCATAATAAAGCAACCTAACCGTATGCACGGAAGCTTAACCTCAACCGTAAATGAAAGTAAAGAATTTAGCAGATATCACATCTAACATGGATCACCTCTGTCTTATTACTAAAATACAGCTACAAAAACCATTATTTCATTTGTTTTCAAGGATTAGTTGCCATGTATATTTTTCCCTGTTAACTTTCAAGCACTTACATCTGGTAATTTGCCAATTAACCAGGTGAAATGATATCTGGTTTTGATGTATGTTTGCTCGGGCAAGAATCTCTTGGGTTCTATCTATCTATACAATTATTAACATCTCCCACACCCTTACCCAACTAGGGCTGTCCGTAGATCGGTTCCGTGTGGATTGGTTCGGTTCTCAATCCGATCCATTCATGGCGGATTGCCATTTTCTCCATCCACCAACCATCTGTGAACATGTTTGGATGGATCAGTTCGGTTGCGGATTGGTCAGTTTGGGTGGATTGAATAGATTATATATTAGTAAATTATGGTTTGGGCGGGGTGGTTCGGTTAAGTTTAGAACCAATCCGTTTGTCGCAGATTGTCGTTTTGTTCATCCGTAGACCGTCCGTGAGTATGTTCGGTTGGATCAGTTCTGTTGCGGATTAGTTGGTTTGAGCGCATTAAACCATCCGCTGGGCAGCCCTACCCAACACAATGTTGGTTTCACATTATTATCAACTACTACGCCCCATTTGCCGCCAGTTTATAGTATAGATCGAGGGCGGACATGCTATTCGCCGAACATAATATTCCAGACTCGTATATATCTGATGGTTGGTTGGTGAAATATTAGGCGGATTAGTTAACCAGATGAATTGTATATCGGAGAGGAGCCGGATATAATAATCCCAACCTCCCTCCCATCATTATTTTATCCGGGCATTTGTTTACCCATTTGCCCTCCCCTGCCTAAAACAATTCAACTCCTTTAAACAAAAACACATGAACAAAGTTTAGCGGCGGTGGACGATCTGACATGTCTGGGAAAAGAAGGAAATTGTTTATCCTTCTTCAAACGGTTTTTCCCATCAATTCTCTTTTTATTTATTTTTATTTTGTTAGGGTGAAAAGCTAGTTTGGACCTAAAACTATTTAATGAGGGCAAGTTTGTAAAACACCATTTTTGTCCATTATCCACCTACTCATCTTTTCACTACAAAACAAACCAAACATATGCATATTTCATTGTGTATGTTATACCAAAACAAATTATATAATATAATTAACCCCCATATACCATATGTGCCCATATATTATACTAGGGATTGAGCCCGTGCCTGAAGGCACTACGCAACACGTTTTTGAATACGACTAAAATAAATTATCAAGGAGTGTGTAATTATTTTTTCTGAGCGACCCATGTGTATTGAAATTCTGAAAATGGTCGAACTTCGAAAGACTGAAATCTGAGTGCAAATGAATCTGTGCCTAAAGGCACACAAATGCATTGACAGACGATAATGTAGAACTTTCATGCAATATCAACACTAATATCACTTACTCTCAATTGAAGATATAACTCAACGAATCAAGCAAAACAAAATTCAAACCAACATAAAAAGCTTGATCAATTGCAAGTGTTTTGAAGCTGATACTCAAAATAACATAGCATTTAATATCATTGCTGATATAGTCAAACAAACCATTCATGAAGGCAATTGGATTCCCACGGATTCCGTACATTCCATGAATATGCATAAAAGCCAATCTACCTGTGCATGTTCAAAAAATTACTTATACTAAACCAACCATTATCACACACTGTTAAATCTCCATAGTCCAACTCGATTGCTATCAAAATCTACTTCTACAAATAAGAGAAATAAAAGGACATTCCAATCCCATATAAAAGGAGGGCATTAGGAATCCAAGCAAAATTTGCGGTTGTTAAATAGCAAGCAAAGAAATTGACTACAGAACTTCCGTTTGACAAAAAAAAAGAAATTGACTACTGAATAAATTTGTGGTTAATGAACAATTTAACCAGGAAACCAAACCAAATAAAAGTTTAGCAAAGGAAGACAAAGTTGAAGAGATTCATAATTAACGGCCACTCAGTCATAGGATCATATCTGCAAAAAGGGAAACAAAAAAACCCCAAATCAAAACAGAACTTAAACCAAAAGTTAAAAATTATCCTAGAACCACTCAAAGTGATTTCAGGTCCAATTGATTTTTCTAATGACAAATCTAATGATCGGTTTCCAATTAGCATAAAGAAACTATACCTATTGCAATTGGACTAAAGGAATGTAGAGAGTTACCTAAGAGAGGGAGACTGAATCACCACCAACTCAAAACTCTATTCCTGTCATGGCATCAAGGAAAATGCAAAAGAGGAACACTAATCAATATACTATATAAATTCATTACTCATACGTCGTAACTCTTCAAATGAAATAAAAGGAGAGAATGCAATCCTACCATCAACAGGCATAATTTTGTTTGTCTGCAGACGACAATAATATTAGAGTTTACCTACAATGCTCTCGTATCAATGCGTCTGAAGAGATTCACTAACAATAAGCAAAAGATTAAGATAGAGTTTACCAAATACATAACCAAAATTTAATTCATTTTTCATTTTTCCTTTACCAACCATGGATAATACCCGCCAGAATTCAAAGTCATGATGATTGGAGACCTATTTTGGATTTGTTAGCAAAATAACATCGTATACGCACTACTAAAATCGTATACGCATTAATCATCTGAGTGTAGTGAACAGACTTATCATGTGTTGTAAGAACCAAAATCCTACAAAATATTTAAGCCCCCACTCCTTTTACCTAGTTAAAATATTTGACAAAAATTAGTTCTAGAAATCCATAAAGAAAGAAAGAGATAGAGACCATGATAGAAAGAGTATAATTTAGTGTGCAAATTACCTAACAAAAACGAAAACGAAAACCAAATGCAAAAATCACGTACTACCAAAGAGTTGAGCTTGAAAATTGAAGCAGTACAAAAGGTTATATAAATTACTTGATCAAGCACACTACAAATCAGTACAAAAGGTTATGTAATCAAAAAAAATTCCAATACTTCTAGCGACACGATCCTGCTATGGTAAACATAATCCGACGACCACCATGTTCATTTGGTTGACGACAATCCATAGGGATTGTGCTGTGCATGAAGGCGCTTACCGCTGAAATTTGACAATAACCTTTACTATCTCTTCAATTTACCAGCAATGCTCCCTTTACTATTACTTCAATTCACCTCCTATTCGCATAGAAACTAAAACATTTTTTAAAAAATAGATAGGAACTATAGCCGAAGAGCTATGGAAATAATGTTATAGTGATATGTAAACTCGTATTTCTTAAAAACTTTACTCCAACACAAAGCTTTTAAAATTTATAATTCACATTGTCGTGTCCCCGGCTCGTCCCACCATTAATCATATTAAAATCTAATGGACACATACATGTTCGTGGTGTGTCTAGTGTATTTGGAGTGTCCAAAACAGATATGGCAATCTCTAGGGGTGTTGGTGACTCGCCTAACCAAATTAGGTTAATTTTTTCACGAAAATCAGTTTCCTTCAAAGGAAAATAAAGTAGGAGCTCAAGCTGGACACCCCATCCCAGGAGGCTTAATGGAGTCCCCAAAATTCAACTACAATATCAACGAATCAAACAATTAAATAGATGAGCCTGAAAATACGCAATCTTTTTTCATATCTCTGGTGTGCATACTTATGAACTTAACATATGATCCCCCTAACTTCCCCTTCCCTCTTTTAAAATCCCTAACAGCTTTCCTCTCCCCAACAAAACGCATAAGACTTGATAAAACAAAAACACAATCCATCCAACATTTAAAAATGCACACCAAATAGTGCTCTGCATTAACTAAATCAAGCTCAAGATCTAAACACACCAGTCAATGGTTTGCATGTAACAACATAAGAGCAAATCTAAGCACACCAGCCAGTGCTCTGTATTTAACAACATAAGTACATCTATGCTTAATAAGGTAGTTTCATACTTACGGATCGGAAGCCTCACAATTCACGTACTTGAGTTGTATTGTATTTCTGCACAAATGTAAAATTAAATAGAAAACTAATAAGCATCAGTAAAGTCAATACTTCTAATTCAAATAAAAACACTAAAAAAATGCAGAAAATAGAATGTTGATTTTCCATTTAAAATGACCACAGTGTTGGATTTCTGTTAAGAAGGAGAACTAACCATAAGAAGGGAAACTAAACAAAGGAAGCACCAACACTCAAAGAAGTATCTGTATCTGTGTTTGACACATTGGGGACACCATGTGGTGTGTCATAAACTAAAACACAGGAGGGACACGATGGAGAATGGGGTTAAATACCCGTAGAACCATCATTAGAAGTGTTAATTTGAGCCCTTAAAACAGTGTCTAAACATGCATTATTCAGCTAGGAATATATAAGGGAAGTGTTAGTAAGCAAGTGTTAGTCTAATTTGCACACGCACCACATGTGTGCCCCAGTCTAGGCCACACGCAAATAAATAGGATGCATTTGTGCAAATTTGCAAGTGCATCACATCGCGTGTCCATTAAAAAAAATAAGATAACGGCTGGAAAATTACTCGCACGCATAAGGGGAAGGAAGGACCATGTAGAAGCAAAATTCATACATACTTATCATTCAATGAGATAATGGCTGGAAAAAAAAAACTTGGGTTAGACATACCCTTTGGCTGGTATGTCTATTAGACTGCACCAGGCTGCACCTTAAATGTCTAAGTATCTAGGAGGCAACATTGGCTTGCCACCTAAAAGTTCATACTATGTTACTCCTATGAGAAATATAGTAGTAGTAAAAAAAAAAAAGTTCCTCATAAGTAAAATCATTACCGAAAGAGAAAGCGAATTGTTCTCCTGCAAAATTATCTAGGACTTATAGCTAAGCATTCCACAATTTCTCATCAACAAAACTTCTCCCTACCAACAAAACTTCCCAATAAAAGACCTGATCGAACTTCAAACCTTTGATTCTACAATTAGAATTCTACGAAAACTAAAACAGAGGGTGAGTTTGGTGGACAAAGAAACCCGGTGAATTCTCATTCTCATTCTATTTTTTTATGGACAATAGGGGAAACCTTTCTTAGGAGGGAATACTAAAACTATATAATGTGGTAAAGTTATCGAAATTAACTATTTAGCAACCATGCAACAAAGTTCCGCTATGTCAACATACCCATAGCAAAATGTGGGCATAAAGGACAGCGCAACCTCACTTTACCTCATCAACCAATGACTTTATCTTAAAGATTGCATCTTTCTTAAGCAATTTCTTCCTATTTGTTCTAAGTTTTTCCGCAGTACATTTAATAGGGACAAAAAAAAAATTAGCCTGTACAATGGCTACTACGAATCATGAAGAATGTGTAGTGCATAACCACCATTGTAGTCTGCATTGTCTAACATGTACCCAATGATGATTTTTTTTTCTCAAATTCGAACATGAAAGCTGCGAAACTATTTTTGGACATCAAAGGGCCATGGCAAGGAAATCAGGCTGATACAAAAACTATGAAAGCTATACCAGTAAGATTCTGCTAAAAAATGATTGGGCTTGGAAACCCCACGATTTCGTCTGAGAGCAACGGAAGTGGTCGACTTTTGGCAGAATCGTTGGTTCGCCAAACACCCTGTTAACCACAAAAGAGATTTCTGATCAAAATTGGTTCGCCAAACATCAAGTCACGTTGGATGCGAACGATAAAGTTCCTTTAACTAAAAAAGAGGCAGAAAATAAGGAGCAAAATTCAAACCTCACAAAAACTAATCTCAATCTAAACCAATCACATTGCACTTGAGGATTTCCATTTTTGGGTCTGGTTAGAACATCTAACAATGAACAAAAATTTACTCAAGAAAAAATTGATTTAGAAATAAAATCGACAGTGCAACAAAAAAAAAAAAGAGGAAAGTTGAAGGTAGTTGGAGGTTCATTTGCTCTTGGCCATGCTTACACTGGCACGCTATAATTGAAACCAAAAAGTACTACTGGTAGCCGACTCTTGAGGGGTTCGAAATCATAACAGGGGAGAAAATCCCTTCAAGAAAATACACCTGAAGAGCATACAAAATACATTCATACCCAAATTAGATGGTTTTGAAATCATACACAGGAAAGAAAATCGAAGATTAGATGGGTTGGATATCAAGAATCTGATTACCTGCTGAGGTCAATCACAACGATTTGGTTCTTGGTGTCCAACTTCGGTGGGTAAGATAGGAGAAACAAAGGGTTAGAGTTAGATTGGTGGGTGGGTGTTGTGAGAGAGAGAGAGAGAAGGGTTCGATGATGAGGACCAATGCCGGAGATGGAGGTCCTGAGATGGAGGGGCTGTGTCGTGAATGAAGTACTGAGAGAGAGAGAGAGAGAGAGAGAGAGAGAGAGAGAGAGAGAGAGAGAGACCTAGATTTGAATTTTGAATCCAATTTGGGGCTTTTGGAATTAGCCGTGTTTGTACTGGCAAGAAAAAAGAAAACACAGTCCCGGAATTTGCCATTGAAAATCCCATTTAATTACCAAACCGCCATTCAAAAGATAGTTTGTGAGAGGGACATTTTTTGGACCCTTGGATGTGTAGAATTGAAGGGTTAAGATTGAGAGAAAAGGAATATTATTTTGGAATCTTTGTGATACCTCCCCTCCCTTGTTATATGGACTAGCGCATGCCCGTGCCTGAAGGCACGGCTCAAACAATCAGCGCACACAAATAAAAACTGAACTCGCATGCAATATACGGTTCCAACAATCAGCACACGCAAATAAATATAAACCCACGTTCAATATATCA
>BPLS01000180.1:201973-257287 GCA_019656275.1 Rhododendron kiyosumense
TTTTTTTTTTTTTTACATTTTATTTATGTTTATATTTAAAATATGATAGATATTATATATATATATAAAATATTAATTGCGGTAAATTCAGAACGGTACCGGGATACAGCCCGATACAGATAGTACCATTCCAGCAGTGAAAATGGTACGCTGGCCGGTACGGTTGCGACAACTTTGCTCTGTAGGAAGAGAGAGAGAGTCACTGACAGGGTCACAGGGGAAAGCGAAGCGGCGGCAATCTCTACACCCCTCGATACATACACAACCTATTCGCTGATCTATACTTATATCTTTCCAGTTCTAGGTCTTGACGATGGAAAACGGTCGTCGTGTTCGTCAGAAAATCAGCTCAGAAGATGTTATATCGAAGCTGAAGGACGATGGCGATTTCGATCGGCTCCGTCTCAAAATCATTCGCAAGATCAAGGATAACGTGAGTCTGTCCTATCTTTTCTACTTTATTCAATTTCCATTGCTCGTTTTCTGCTTAGGGTTTCGTCATTACATTCTGAGATGCAATGTATAATGTTTTGTAACTCCGCCTGTTAGAGTCTTTTTTCTTTTTTATAGCCGGTCCGAAGTCTGGGTACAGGAGGAGGGTTGTGTGTTAGTTGACACTCAACAGTCAACACCTAAAAGCCCTATTAGATCTTTATGACATGAATCCTAATACGAAAAATAGGATTCATACTAATATGACAAATAGGATTCATGTAGCTGACCCGAATTGATTGAGACACAAGGCTCGGTTTGGTTTGGTAATGGACAATGTTCTGTTATTGAACTTCATAGTTGGATCTTATTTAGTTCCAGGCCTTGAATATTTGGAATTAGTTGTTTTTTGGTAATTGTAATGTGAGCATAGCTTTCTGGATTAGTTTCTTATAAATAAGTAGCATTTTGATTTGTCTGGGAAAAAAAAAGAATGGCTTTAGGGGGCTTAGTTTGAATTGGCTGTAGCAGAGTAATTGTGGCCTGTGAGCTTGTCCACTGGGTGTGAGCTTCTATGAGCTCTCCAAATGGATTCAAAGAAAAAGCAAAGGGGAATTCTCCTGATTAAGGGACTGAGAAGTAAAAAGTTAGCAGAATGTAAGGGAAGGCAAGGTCCTATAATCATCGTATAGGACTTTTCCGAAGAGTATTCATCGCTGTGTATCATCAACTCACTGAAGATAATGGTTGGCAACTAGAAAAGGATACTCTCTTCTTGAAATAAATGTCACATATGATAATAGCACAAAGTTTAAGAATCTAAAGCATACAGATTAATCCCTTTGTACAACTCACCAAACCACCTTTTTTTTTGGTAACCTGATGTCAGGGCCAGGGCCGCTTGCGTGCACCTCGGATGTCAAAACCGAAACGACCCTTAGACCGGAACATTGTCGAGAATCGACATATGCAGATTGCTATGTTATTAGCCTTATCAATGGACAATGGTAATCCATATATGTCAAGTTTCAGTCATTTATTCTTTTTACTAACCGATTCCCCCAATAAAGTATATAATTCTAAGGTTATTCGATTAGCGGAAATTTTCTAGTCCAATTTGTTTAGCTTGGAGGATGTCCCTTATAACTGATTTGCTCTGTGAACAGCAAACTGACCAGTTTACTAGCATATATGTAGTTGTTTTCTACATTTGGTTGTTACTGGTTTGGAGGAATTGATTTTGTAGCTTTGGCACAATATGCAGGTATAGAAGTTGTATAAGCTATTATTTGATGTACTCTGTAATTATTGTTGCTACTGTAGGCCATTGGTGAATGTTTGTTTGCTGGCATTTACTTTTTACTCGTTTAATTATTGTGACATTGTCTGGCAGGAGGAGCTGCGTATTGGCATTATCTCCACGGTGAAGCAATCAGCTGCCCTTAATCGTCCAGGAGCTGAGAATATGAAACTCCATCAACTTTCTGATGCCATACATCAAGAAGTTGGGTAAGTTATTTTTATGTGCAGACGTATGTTTTTATAGTGGGGTTCTTTGTAGTCTTTTCTACGCAGTGGTGCTTTTTGTGTTCCAATCTTCCCTGAAATTAATATTTGTCAGTTGTAGCAACCATTTTAAGTTAGGATACTAGGAGTAAGTGTGCTTTTTCTCAAACAGAAGAAATATCAGGCTCCAACATGACATCTTGTATTATTACTTGTCTTTCTTTAACAAATACTCACGATTAAGATAAATTACTGTCCTGTAATCCTAATTCTATTGTACTTTTTCTATTGTATTTTGTAAGTGTAGGGACAGAGCAATGAGCCAAATTTCTGACAGTTTGTGGGAAGTAATTAGATCCCATGATGGAATGAAAAGTGAAATTGCAGAAACGGTCCAGTCAGTTTACAATAGAATATTGAACCCTGGAGGGAATGACCAGGGAGGATCATCCTCGGTAAATAGTTTGGTGCCAGTTCAGAAACAAGCTGACAATACTACGTCCCAGACAGCTTCTCTGCATGAAATGGAGGATATGTCTGAATGTGAGCTGAAAGAACCACCAGGTTTTTCTTTGTCCAATCATCAACATAACAATCATGTGGAACAACCAAAGGAGGAGCCACAGTTACCTATTCCTCATGATAAGAGAACCATTAAAAAGCAAAGCAAAGAGCCAGACCACCCAGAAGATGTTATCGAGCTGGACAATGACAATGGTGGCCCACCTGGCTTTTCAGCAGTTGAGGATTGTAGGCAACTTTGTGCTGGTAGTGATGATGATCTCGATGCGCCTCCAGGTTTTGGTTGATGCATAATCGTACAACTTGTTTTTGTCACTGTTGTTGAAAACCATCAGTTTCGGGAGCTATACAGTAAAGGGTCCGCCACAAGCTTGTGCAGGATCTTGGCAATGGGCGAGGAATTCAAATCTCTATGTCTACATTAGTTTGTGGTCTGAAGCTGTAAGTAGTGTTGGTAAGGATTATTTGGTAAGAGACTGAATATCTTGGTGCCTGTGTTTTTGACAATTGGCTGAGCTTTGGAGAATGAGATTCATATATTTTCTCTACAAAATTTTCTTTATTTACTCAATGTGATAAGAATTTGCTCAAGCAGTTGCATATGTGAAGACCCTATACTAATGTGACTCTATGAATTGCTTACTGAGAGAGAAATGACCTCTATTAAGGTGTTAGAAGTTTCCATTTTCTGGTTGCAGTTCATGTGCTGTGAATTGATTAATTGGAATTTTCTAATACACCTGTTCTATGTGAAGCTGCATTACAAATGATTTGTTTCCTTTTTCTTTGTCTTCTTCGTCCAAACTATACATTTTCAGCCTATTTTGAAGGAATGGACTTTCTGCTCTATTTTTCATATAAAAATGCTCTCCTTTTTTCTCTGGCTTTTCAGTAGGAACTGTGGCCTTGGCATGGGTCAAAAGAAGAAAATTTAAAAGAAACGGTCAGCAGACTCAGCACCCACAAAATAACGGCCTGAGAAGTTATATCTTCCCAGAGTAACATTGTTTTATGTGAAAATATCATTTTTCCTACGGTTGATTTGCTTTTATAGTCCCTTGTGATAAAGTGACTCTTGGTTCATTCTGCGTAAGAAGGCATAATGAGAGCTCTGCTCTTCTATAGTCTTTTTGTTCATAGGGAGCATTATATTTTGTGATGACTGAACTTGGAAGAAAGAAGTACTAGGAGATTTCTGTTTTGTGGTTCACAAACTGGTAGAATCAATAAGCAACTTCTATAAAACATGAGGCAAAATTTCAATGATTAAAAGCTTGATCACACAAGGTCTCAAGCAGGTTCGACATTTGGCATACTTACTGTAGTACAGTGCGCATCTTTGGCATAATATTATGTGCATAGACAGTTGGTTAGTCATTGCAAAGATTTCTGAATAACTACTATGATCCAAGTTACTCTTTCCCTTTCACCTTTGATGTCTCATGCCTCTATTCCTCACTTGAACTGAAGTGCAATTACACTCCTAACAAGGTGTTTAGCCGATGCCATTCAAAATATCCTTGGGGGAATTCACTGGATTTGACACTCTTACAGGCGAATGTCACCGAATATGTTAGCTTCTGTTTCACTTTTGTGAAAATTCTCAGGCTTGTCGCTGACATCAACTCCTTGTAGTGCTAGAAGTATGACAAAATAAGATGCCCTTGCCACACCAACATTTGTTACAGTCCTGTTGAATGTCGGAGGTGGTCCCAGTGTTACTGAAAATGAAGGCTCATTAAGCTCTACATTGGAGTGCCTGCCTAAGGTCTACCCAAGGTATGCTTTATTCTTCTGAGCACTTAATATCTCTATGTGGACTGATCCTTCCTTTTCGTTGTATCCCAAACCGCACTGCGGTTAGTGCGGTTTGGGATACAATGAAAAGGAAGGATCAGTCCACATTGACCCTGGATTGTTTGCCTTCAACGGGTTCACATGTCCTGCGTCACCTGTGATTGTGAAGACATCTGCTGCATGAAGTGCTTTATCTAGAAAAGGCTTGCCGTGTACATTTAACAGATCAGCTGAAGTCATTGCAGCCGTATTAATGGCAGCTGGTGACTAGCTAGGTTGGGAGCTTTTGAGCAAAGCTGCAATGCCACTGAGTTGAGGAGATGACATGATGTACCATTAAGGAAGTTGAATATTGGTTAGCTTTGCTTTTGTATTGTTGTTTTAAGACAACGGCCATGCAACTAGAAATGCTCACTCCTGGTTCGACAATATTCGGTTCCAGTATCCCTTGGTTTACCGAGTTGGGGCCTCTAGAGGAAAAGGAAGCAACAACTGAAGTGGTAGGTCTCCAATTGTAGTTCCTTTGACCATACTTGCTGCCAAAGGTTCTCGTTGAATTAATATAGGCCAAGATTTTCAGTAAGAACATGATCGCCCGCCACAATACTGAAGGTATTTGTTTCTGCATTCATTAGAATCATTGCCGCCACAATACTGAAGGCATCGGTACTTCTGGGTTCGTTAGAATCATTGCTGCACTGCCGGCGTTTTAACTTCCTGGCCTTCGAAAGTTTTCGGTATTGCCTGCCTCGATCCCACAACACCATCTTTCCCCTTCTCCAGACATTGCAGAGTTTGGTTTACTGAGAGGCAGAATTTTCGGAGGGAAGACATGGGCTGGAACAAGGATTCCCCATCTGAATTCTTCCGCATTTCCCAGCTTGGCATTGTCTCCTACACTTCTGTCAACGTTGCTTGCTCCGACAGTTAGAATCCATGGGGTCTTATTAAACATGGTGCTTTTTTTGAAGGCCCAGAGTTTCCTTCTGAACAGCTTATGAATATCCCTCTTTGAATTGCTGCGAAGAGCCTACAGCAATCGTGTCATGAGATTGAGCTCACATCAACACTGTTATCATATCAGCATAAAATCTGGCTAACATGTCGGTATCCAGACAATCTAGTCCTAAGCACATTTTGTAAATCGCCCAGTGAGCTCCGGGCACCATACCAACCACCGTGCCCTTGGCATTTTCAAGTGCGTTGGCATTCTTCGCAGGCAGCTGTGCTTGCTGTGTGGGTCCTATGGCATAGGTCATTGATTGGTGGCGCAGTTTCTACTCCCTTGGCGGCTATAAGATTAAATTTCTGTGCACTGTAATTTTTCTGTTACAAGTTGCACATTGAATTCACACTTCCCTTTCCATTTAGCAGGTGGCGGCGGCATTCCTCATTCGCTGAATGAAGGCTGGCCGGGGAATACTCCGGTCTCCATGACTCCGACAATTATGCCTTTCCTGAAATTTGATTGTTTCCAAAACCCCAGTTCCTGGTGCAACCTAAAAAAGTTTGGGCTGTGAGTTGTTTGAAATTGCAACATCCTTTCTGGATCTGCCGACAGACACCATCTTTCATTTTCATGGGTTCAACCTCCTACTTTGTCCGTCTTGCTGTAAAACCACTGACCACATGGTTGTAGGAATACATCAAGCATTGCTTATTGTCTGCAGTTCCAGTAGGCGGAAATGACTGGAGATAACTCTTTAGATTCTCTGATTGGGTTCAATCTTTTTCCTCAAACTTCGATAAACTTGCGTGTGTAAGTTGCTCTCTTCACTTCACCTGGCAAGGTCAGAGGAGACACTTAACAAGAACATAGTGAGTGCCATGGAGAAGATCATCTTTGGTGGTAGAAGAGATGAATGTTTGAGTTCTTTGTGTTTCTTTTGAGTGGTTTTTGCACCCTTACATGTTAAAGGGAATTGGGCAAAGATGGCCGGCGGCTTCATACCAGTTTCTGCAAGTAGTTTGGCACCCGTGGTGCTAAAAGAGCATATTTTCAAGGCCACTTGGGATCTGTTTGAACTGATGCCGTATTCTCTTATAACAGCAATGGAGACATGCTAATGGATTGTTTGGAGGATAATGTGATGTCCGTTGTCTTGCTAAGCTTGTCAAGTTTACTGGAGGAGCCCTTTACTGTTCGATTCCTGTGATCTTCAGAAACTTAAATATAACAGGTGAGCTCTTGTTTGATATTTAATTTGTATTATAGCATTGTCCTGGATTCCTCATTTAATATGGAGACATGCACTCCTTGTTGGGTGATCTTGGACCCTCAAAATCCTTATAAGCTATTTTATTGTGCCGGTTGAAGTCCAGACTTGGTCTTGCTCTGCAGGGAACTATTTTGACCGGATAGGAGAGCTTGAAATTTGATAGTACTATAATATTGGGAAAAATCCTTGGGCTTCTGCCACTCACCTCTCTGACTTCTGAATATATTGCGCTCCCCTCATTTAGTTTTAGACGGATTTTGGAGCTGCTATTTAAACACACTTTCCGAGGTCAAGTTATGAATTTCTGTAAAGGTCGAGCTCTGAGTCTCAGTACAATTGCCACCGTCTCTGCCGGCATGAGCCCCCTCTGCCATCGCCAGCCCTCCTGCACTATCCAACTGAAAAAACGAAGTCCACCAAAGGATCCCTTCCTGAAGAGCACGACCCAGTTCCATGCTGCCCAAATAGGTTTCATTTTTCATGATTTCCGGTACTAACGTGGAACTTATGAGTCGTGGTAGAGAGGGAATGGGTATTGACTCAGGCTGCCCACTTTTTGGGGCTGGGTGAAGAAGGGGTTTGGTCTAATGTTTTTAAAAATTGAACTGGTGAGCGAACCAGAAAAGGGACCGATTGGATGGGTCACCGGTTCTACCGCCGTCGAACCGGAATGTCATAATTATGTGAAAAATATATTGAAAGTGTAAAACTAATTAACAATTAGAATATAAAAACACATAGTCGTAAAAAAAGGGTTTTGAATGTGAATGTATCTCTCATTTTTGAAGTGAAAAGAAGGAAATAGGCTAATCTTGAAGAGTGATGTAGTGTGTTTTTCGGATGAATCCCACGTTTGAAAAACAATTGGGAGCCCCACTTGAGCCTATAAAACCATCACAAGGCAGATGGATGGAAAGGGGAGGATATGTTGCTCGGACTCGGGTACGGGTGCGGGTGTGAATCTAGGTGTCGGACACAAAAGTTGAAAAATACAGGATACGAGGATATGGATTTAGATTTGGACACGGTACGGGGATATGTTGTCTATAGAAATATGTCTTATTTGTAGCAATATATATAATTATTTGTCAATATATCACCACTTATATAAATTTTATTTATTTCAAGCACAAATATTAAAAGTAGTACTAAATAATAGAGGATAAAAGGTACGCACGTCTTTATAGCCCATTACCATGTGGTTATGGCAACCCTTGAACAATTTTGGACTCACTGATTATACTGCCATATATGCCACAATAATTTTAGGCCCAACCACTATGTTTCAAGGGAAAATGACGGCCCAGGACATATTTTGATAATTAATACCTTTTAAGGACATACTAAGAACATTTGTTAATGAATAAAATGTCCTTAGTGGGTATTAATTATCAAAACACATTATTGGCCGTCATTTTCCCATGTTTCAACCCAAAAGAGTCATTTAAGTGCACCTTCAGAACATCAGAGGAGTTGATGTACAGGATAAAAATCTTTTATCAATGTCAGCGAAAGAATAGAAACCCTAACTGGTCGGTTTTGTCTTCTTCGAGAATGCGCACTGGGGTCTCTCTCTCTCTCTCCTCTTCTTCGACGATTTGCGAAATTAGAAGTATCCGGATGTACACAGGAGTATGAGTATCAGACACGTATCCTGCATACCTGTTCCCGTATCGTGTCGGACACGGGTACTCCACCTGAAGTGGGAAATGCGCCTAACATAGGGGGAGGTGGTTAAGTGCTTGTACTTCCCGAGCAAAGTACAGCCAGCCCCACAACTGGCAAATTAATATAAGTGGCAGCTGTAAGGTTATTTGGTTAACCGAGGAGTTCAAATTTTAAATGTTCTGGCTCGATCAACCCCATGACCAGGTTGACGGTACTTTGGCCGGTTTTCAGTAGGGAAGCCAATTTATGAAAAATAACGGTTCTTCACTTAGTCCGGACTGGACCATAACCTGGTTTCAACCAGTTGAACTGGCCGGTCCGGTCCGATTTTTAAACCATTGGGTTAAAAAGGGAAGGTCATGCTACTGCCTCTTCTTTTCTTTTTTTAGCTTTTCAAAATATAGAATAT
Organism: Rhododendron kiyosumense; assembly: GCA_019656275.1. Lineage (NCBI taxonomy): Eukaryota > Viridiplantae > Streptophyta > Magnoliopsida > Ericales > Ericaceae > Rhododendron > Rhododendron kiyosumense. The sequence continues at coordinate 210,527 of BPLS01000180.1, forward strand.
GAAGATGTACTGAAATTATTACTACCTTTTTTCAATTCAAAGTTGAATTTGACTAGGATGTCATTACCACTCTCAACTTAGGCTACAAAAGCTAACAACTTGTACAGGATTCGTAATGTAACTTATGTAGTATGGACACGGATATGGATACGACAATTCTAAAAAAATGGGGATACGGACACGGAGGTGACAAGTCATGTGTATATATAAATAAAAAATAAATATATGTACATATATAAAAAAAATTATGAACCATTATATATGAATAATTTCACAAATTGTATAAATTTTTTTCGAAGGGAAAATTATAGTTTAACCCAAATGTTTTGAATAATTTCATATTAACCCCCAAAATTTTTAAAAATATTATATTTTGACCCCCCGCTGGGTCCCTAGCCGTGTCCCCGCTGTGTCCCCTATCAAAAAATAATAAAAAATTATTGGACATGCCATGTGGCTTGTCCAATATGTGTTCCCGTGTCCAATACGTGGACACGGCGCTCTTTTGGAGTGTCGGTGCTACATAGAATGTAACTACCAAACCACGTCGAGATGAATTGTGAACTTTGGGATGACAAGGAGGCGAGAAAGTGCTCAAAGCCTAAATCACAGCGGTAAAAAGAGGATTTTCCCATATAGTAGTCCTCAGTTTGATTGGTCATCTGTCCCTTGTCCTTTTTTCTTAGCTGAAGTGTTATTTTTCCTATTACCTTGTTCACCTGTTGAACCTTATGACCTCATGATATCAGTGAAATGTGCTTCCAGTTTCTTACCATTTCTACTGTTTATTTTCTTGTGTTTGCTCTATTACTCCAAGTATTTTCCCTTGAGATTTTATGTTATATTTTCTTGTATAGACAGTCGGAAAAGATGTAGAAAACAGAAGCTTAAAACTGGTGTGAATAGCATATTATATTGTAGATCTTTATGACTTTATGTAAGCTGTGATGCCTGATTATTACCTAGATTCGATATTGATACCATAGATAGGTATTACAGCATGCACCCAATTTTCCCAGTGAAATAGAATTGCTCAGTTAGGTTGCTAACTCTTGAGAATCTTTGTTTTACTTTCATTTTTATAACGTCAGAGATCATCATTTCAAATAGTTCATACGATAACATGAAAATAATATCTTCGTCTTAATTTGCAACTATTGAAGACATTTCTGTTAGTCAGATTTGTTGACATCACTACTCACCATATTCTTGCATTTTCCACTTGAGATAACTTATGCCTGACCTGAGACCCTGCAGCATGTTCCTTAAACCAAATTCACAGAAATTGGGCTTTTAACTGCGTATTTGCTGTTAACAGGTATCCAGGCTAGAAATCCTTCGACATAGGTTTTCTGGGGGCTGGCTGAGCGGCAATGGCGAAATGTCACTTTGCATGTCATTTTCTGGTTCTTCCCTGAGAATTCAAGTGTATCAGGATCGAGGGTCACTGTAACACCAGGTGGATGAACAATGAAGGATCCATAAAATGAATTAGATGGCCCCACATTCGTCACTGTCCTTGTATACGTCTGATCGGTGGAACCAAGAGCGATAGCAAATGAAGGATAATTTAGCTCTGCTTCGCGTATACTTCCTACTTCCGCACACTTCCCTTTTCTCCTTGTAATGAGCCCAACCTCTTGGTCGGTGTAGTTCAAACCACACAAGTAAGGTATGTAATCCTTCGGTTTAATATCGTAGATAAGTCCTGGATCATTGGCTTTCGACGGGTTGACATGGCCTGAACCGGTAGATGTTTGCCGGAAGCATCCTTTCATCAACGATGGGATTTTGGTTGTGGTTTACCAAATCGGCAGTGGTCATGATTGCAGATTTTATAGCTGCCGGCGACCAATCCGGATGTGCACTCTTGAGCAAAGCCACGATGCCGGCAAGGTGAGGACAAGACATGGACGTTCCAGAAATTACGTTAAATGTCGATCTTGTTCTGGTCTTGTTATCAACAGGGACGTCCCACGCGGCTAGAATACTGACGCCGGGTCCAATGATGTCGGGTTTTAAGATGCCTGGGCTTGCGTAGTTTGGGCCTCTAGATGAGAAGCAAGTAACCATAGGAGCTGTTTTGATTCCTATCACCGTTCCTTCGAACAAGAGTGTCGCCATGGGATTACTTGTTGAATTTATGTACTCTTTGATATTAACTCCGGCAGCGTAGCTCACATGCGTTGCGGGTAAAACATGTGCGTTAGCGAATGTACTATACCCTTCTATCTCTTGGTTCATGAGAATCATGGCGGCAATCTTAACTACCTGCCCTTGATCAACTGGGCCTATGGATTCGCTTCTCTCGCATAACACTACCTTTCCTTTGACGTTGGTGTTGTTCAAGGACCCTTCTTCGCATGAAGCAGAGTTTGGATTATTTACTCCGGCATAGATAAGCGGCAGCAAAGTTGAAGGGAAGTCACTGGGCTGGGATAAGGACTCGCCGTCGTATTTCTCCTTGTTTCCTAATATTGCCGTGGATCTTATGTTTCTGTCTATGGTGCTTGCGCCGACTGTTAGAATCCAGGGAGCTTCGTTTGATAACGTAGTTTTGTTCGGACCATCGTTACTGGCTGAGCAACTCACGAAAATGCCCTTTTGTATTGCACGGAAGGCGCCTATCGGAATGACGTCGGAATGGAAAGGGACGGAGGGGCCACCAATGGAGAGGGATAGGATGTCGACACCCTCCTCAACTGCTGCGTCCATCCCTGCCAAAATGCTGGATTCATAACATTCGATTAAGCCACAAACTTTGTAAATTGCCAGGTGAGCAAGGGGCGCCGTCCCCGACGCCGTGCCATTGGCTTGTCCAAAGCAATTTGCGCTGCTCACAAAATTTCCGGCCGCAGTGCTGGATGTATGGGTCCCGTGTCCATCGTAATCGAAAGGAGGCAAGTCATCGTCAACAAAATTTCTTGCTCCAATTTTTTTGTTGTTGCACGCCATCCCTTTAAACTCGCACTTGCCTTTCCATTTAGCAGGTGGGGGCGGCATTCCCTCGTCGTTGAATGAAGGGTGGTTCGGGGTGATTCCGGAGTCCAAGAGTCCAATAATCACTCCCTTTCCATAGTTTGAGCCCAACCAAACCCCCAAATTTTGGTGCAACCCCAAGAAGGTAGGGCTGTGAGTTGTGTGTAGATTATATACTCTTGCGGGTCGAGCGGACACAAACCCTTCCATCTTTTCCATTTCTTTAACATCCTCCGCGGACAATCTCGCTGCGAAACCATGAATGACGTGGTGATAGGAATAAATCATACGGGAGGATGCAGGCAAGAATGACTGGTAATACTTTTTAACAACTTCGGGGCCAGAGAAATCTTGTTCCTCTGGAACATTTACGTGGACAATGTAGGTTTCCAAAATGCTTGGCTTTTTCACTTCGCTTGCAAGTGAAAATTTCTCTCTTTGCCCCAGTGTGGGGTAAGAGTTAAAGATGCAAATGAGAGTGACAATCGGCATAAAAGCCATGCTTGTAGAACTGGTGGAAAGAACTTAATGGGTGTGTGTTAGTTCTTCTGCAGCCATGTATTTATAGCACACCATAGGTACGTACATGCAGATGTACACACATACATGCACGCGGGCGGAGAGATTGAGGACTTTGTTATCTTTGGTGTTAAAGAGCAAAACGGGCGATTGATCTTGTGTTTGGGATATCAAGAATACTGCTAATTATATTTATATGCGTAGGTACAAACAAAGAAGTTCATCACAAACAAAGAAGTTCATCGTTACAGATCAGAGAAGGTATGTCGAAAGGGAAAGAAGAAATGCTCACGGAAACTTTGACGCGTTCCAAAGGTCTCCCATTTGGTAGTGGAGGGGCCTAAGGCGTCACATGGTGGTGGTTATATTTCCTGTCTAAGTACTTGCCCTTTCACTTGTAGTAAAAGTGAACTAAATAATGATCCGGAAATGAACTAAATAATGATCTTTGTCCGGAGGTGGCAATTTCAATCTAGATCGTTTATTGGCCTATAAATTTGTTCATTCAATAACGTGCGCCAAACCCATCCCTATGGGTTGTAATTGTGTAACACAACATTTTCCCACTATTTTATATTTATATGGGTTTAGGCAGGTTTGTGGGAGGATAGATTTGTGACTTTGTTTATAAAATCTAAAACGCAATGTGAACTCAAACGTTCCCATGTAAAATATTAGGTGATTCTTGCTGGTCGGAATTGATGGCTACAACTTGAACTGTAGTTGATCTGCCCATATTTAACCCGCCTAAATCAACTGATGACATATTTTACCTGATGCCGTTTCTGATATTCTTATTATAGTTGGAATAAAAGAGAAGTTAAAGTAGCAGAAGACCGGGGAAGCATATTGGCTTTTGGGTTAATGAATGTGAAATGAATGGATTTTTATTTAGCATCACTTACGTGAAAGGAGCTTGTTGGCTTTTGGGTTTTTGAAAGCGGAATGAATAGTTTTTAGGCATCACTTATGCAATAAGAGTAAACCTTTTCTCAGTTTGCACTCTATTGTATTTAAAGAATATATTTAAGCGTAGAGGATTTGAAATAACTTGTTTGGATTCACAAGTTGAAATTCTTTCATAAATGTTCTCAATATGATCATCCATTTTGGTTTTATCTACCTACTTCCTGCATGATTTCATAGAGAATTCGTCATTATATCCAATAATTTCAAATTTTACACGTTCTAATGGGCTTTCTTTGAGTCTGTAGGCTGTGTGCTTTTTGTAACAACTTGTGTCTTTAATTTAGTAGTTTGGGTTCATTCCTATATTTTGTGATGATATCTTTTGCCTTCGGGTATTAAAATGATATTCGTGATTGTTGATTAAAAAAAAAGGGGCTTTCATGGGAGATCACAAAACAAAATGAGCTTTTATGGATTCGACACATTACCCTTCATAAATCCAATAATTTCAAATTTTGCTCTTTCAAATGGGTTTTCATGCTAGATCAAAAAACAAAATGCGCTTTTATGGATTCGACACAATACCCTCCAAACACATGTATAAACTAACCTGCATCAATCAATTGAGGTTTGACCATATGAATTTGCTTTTCTATTGATCTCCGTCACAGACGTATACCATGTTTTGGGGCGAAGGGAATGAAGTATGAGTGGGGTCAACCGACTCCACTCATTTTTTTTTCTCACTAGAATATTTGATAGAATCTTATAAATAGTCCATTAATTTAGTTTTTTTCCTTAAAGTTAAATACAAAGCACAACTTGCATAACGTTCATAAGGATCTACTTTTTGATCCCATTAGCTAGATGTTAGAAATTGTTGCTCCTGAATTCTTGTTTCGAGAAACACGAATGTATACCTCTTAAAGAAACACTCATATACGAATTGGTACTGCTAAGGCATGCTTTGTTGTTAGTCTTACCAACGACGAAGGGTAGCGGAGCTTATCCAGGACTACTATGAATGTATGGGTTTGAAGCTAGAAGGACAATGCTAAGAGCATCTCCGAGGTAGGTAGCAGCAAATTTTTACACCCAATTGAGTTTGGTGGTAGCAGGGTTTATCTAGGGCTACTATATTATGGATATATAGGTTTGAAGCTAGGAGTACAATGCTAAGAACATCTCCAAAGGAAAGTAGCAAATTTTTATATCCAATTAAGTTTTGGTGGTAGTGGCGCTTATCCAGGGCTACTATCAATGTTAAGAGCATCTTCAAGGGAGGTAGCAAACTTTTATATCCGATTTAGTTATGGTAAAGCATGTGACAAATTGAAAAACCATTTATAACAAGTCAGCTCTAAGAAACATATTAACCTTTAAATTTTGTTGTTACTCTTTTGACTTTAGGGGACCCACTTTGCCAAAAAATTTAATTAATTCATCAATAATCATTATTACATTTCTTGATGTATCAATTTGAAAAATCATTTCTCTCTCTTCAAACTTGAAGAGGGAGAGAGCTACATCAAAATGTTGTAGCAAGTTTGTAACCTCCCTTGTTGCACATTTTGTTGACATGACTCTTCAAATGTGGTTCATTCGGAACCTCGTGGAGTGTGAATTGTATACACAATTGGTAGAAAGTATTTTTCCCTATGATATTCCTCAAATAGTATTCTTACGTGTCTAGCCTGAAGCGTAAGGATTTCTAGTTGCTTGCAGAATAACTCGGTAAGATTGAGATCGATCCATAGGGAGCAGTTTATTAGAGCGAAAAGCTTAATCGGACTAAGTGGTGGTTTGTAGCTATAGGTAGTCAATCCTTGAGTTTGATGGATTTTTGGCGAATTTGACTCTAGAATTTCCTATTTTAAGCTAAAACTACAGATTGGAAGTATTTAAACAGAAGGATCAGACCAAGGTTTTTTTTTTTTTGTCACGTACACTTCATACATCAATAGGGGTTAGCGAGGTGTTAGTATGTTACTTAACAGGCGGTTCAGAGATTGTCTATAACCCTGAACCCCAAACCCGCACCTAGTGGACTGAGGCCACTCATAACCCAAGTAATCCAATAATCTCGACTAATTCATTACACAATCAAGTCCCATAGGTAATTTGTGTGCTTGCCCGAAAGATTATACTAAATGTGAGCGAATTCCTCTAAGAGGTTTGTAATGACCCGCTCTCACCATGTACAATATTGTTAGTTTTGAACGCCAAATTCCATCAGATTTAACTATGAAGTTCGAATGGGTTTTGACACATTCACGGCTTTAAAAGGCCTTGTACATGGTAGGATGATGATCTATTATTTATAGCACACGACTTACACTTTACCAAGTATGAGCAAAAGACTTGCCAAGGAAAAGATTAAAACTACTATAAACATAATTATTTTTTTAGATGATTAAGAAATATCGCTACTAGTGCGTACCAAAAAGATGTGTACGGCTAAGTTGGCCAAATTAAAGGCACTCAATCTTCAATCTTTAATGGAATTCACAACGAGGACTAATCTTAGACTTAGGTTCGGTGTGGGAAATAGCCAAGTAATTTGCAAAGACTCACAATCAAACCTCAATCTTTATGCTTCAAGACTAAGAATACTAATAAACTTATTGGTATTCCACTAATTAAAATAAGTACTTATTTTCAAATAAATAGTTATGTTTTGAATTAAAGGTGATATATTGTGAGCGGAATAACCTGTCTCGTAAAACAAAAAATAAATACTTCAAAAATAAGAACCTTAACAAAATAGGACTTCGAAAAAACACCTTACCAAGAATTTAAAAGGTTGGAACTGATCTTGTTATGTACCAGTACAATAGTGCTCTGTTCCGAAACACTTTACCAAGATGGCTTAAGAAATAGTATTGTTGATCGTTAAGCTTGAGTGACTGCATTTTTAATACCGTACTTTAGTCTATAAGTACCACAACCTTCATAATTAAACACCCAATCACACAAATCACATTATAGATCGTTAATACGCTTGAGTGATTGCATTTTTGTACCAAATGACTCATTTGGTACAAAATATGCGAGTGTGTGTAAGTTGGGTGTGGAAGTCACGTGGTTGCCATACTAACTCCGTTTGATAAACTTATAAGCCCTTAGAATTGGATTACCAATCTCGAGGGACTACCAATCCTTTGTTTGGTAATTCAAAATGGGTTAGGACTATTAGTCTGAGGGACTAGTAAGGTGCTTTTTAGGGGGTATTATGAATACCTTGGGGGAGATGGTATTATCAATCCCAACCCAACCCATTCTCATTACTAATGCATTCTCATTACTAATTCCTTCTATCAATCAAATCTCATCATCTAATCTCATCTTATACAAACATGATATTAATAATCTCATCATCCAATTCCATCTCTAACAAACATACTCATTACTAATCCTTCTCATTACCAATCCATTCTTATTATCAATCCCAATTCTCTAGTCCCATCTCATTACGAATCCCGCTCATCTATCACTGTTATCAAATGGAGCCTAAATACCAAAAACGAAACTCAATAATGGCTGGTTATCACATAGCAATACGTGTATATGTTGATTCTTTCCACGTATTATGTTTAATTAAGACGGACAATGGATCGACATGAGCAATTGATGAGTGTGTTATCTCTGAAGTCAATAATCTGTGTAATACAATTTTTTAATAAATTAAAAAAACATACTGAATATTGAAACTAGAAAGCAAAACTACCGAAAATTGTCACTATTCGTACTGTTCCTTTAGTGTTTATAGATACAAGTAGATATGAATAACATTTTTGTACTTAAAACAATAGCAACATAAAACTATTCTTTCTTATGGGAAAATCAATTCACGACCATGTGATATTGAATAGATACATATTATGCAATTATAGCATGATTCTAAAATCTAAAATCGGTCTGCCCATTCAAAACATGTACTAAAATTTAAAATTTTGGGGATTTAAAAAAGAAACTCTACCCCTAGCACTTTTTTTAAGCTTCCTCCAGTCATGCATAAAGATATAATACCATGAATTATTTTATTGCAATAAAAGGAAAACAAGAAGAATAAGAGCATAAGAGAAGTAGAAAGTTCTATTTCTTCAAACATAATAAAAGTTATTAGACCGGGCATAGCACGGGTAAGTGCTTGCAAGTATTATTTTTGTGAGAAGTCCTCTAAATGTGACAGGTGGCCTAAGCTAAAATTTGTAAGTATTATGCTTTTACTATTTCAGAATCCAAATTGGTCCAACCAATAAGATAACTTATAATTTGATAAAATAAAATTAGTTGAGGATCAATCAAACTTTTTTACCTATCTATCTCGGTTTGCATTTATTTGTGGTAAGAAAATACGATTTGAAAATAATTTTCATTTCGTTTTTTCTTGAAATCATTTTCACTTCGTTGGGGATCAATCAATCATTTTCACATGGTTTTTTCTTGAAATCATTTTCACTTCGTTTTTTCTTTAAATTGTCGTTCATTTTCACTTCGTTTTTTCTTGAAAACATTTCCACTTCGTTTCAATCATTTTCAACCGTGGGAGGTCTTGACTTGAGGTCAAGGTCTTTGTTCAATTACTGATAAATATTGAACATTTCCATCACCATAATGCTTTTGAAAAGTACTTACAAAGAAATATTACAGCCACATGAATGTTGGAAGAAATAGGCCAGGTAACTGAGCATAACGACTTGACAAGCATACAGTGCATTTGCTTTAAAACTTGCAGCTTCCATGGCGAGAGATTCGATTCGGGTACTGATTTGTGAAAGATAAAAAAATCGTAAGGAATTGTAGTCATTGAAAAAAAGAAAACAAAGAAGTAGAGATGAGAGCAACTGCGATATCAATAAAAGAGACGACCATGGTTGAATAATTACCAAAGATTGATTTGATGGTAGGTGGATGATAATAGATTCAGCGGTAGAATCAAAATTTGGATTGCGAGGTCACGCTTTTTGATGGGAGTCCAACTAATACCCTAGATTTGGGAGTTTGAGAGCGTTTGTTTCACATTGGTTGGGAGCTTAAAGCCTCATGTGATATATTAACACCCACCTAAGGGCTGCATGGTTACTTCTTAGGTATTCTTTTTTAGGCCAAGTGTTTGGTTTGAAAGAGGGTCCATAGTTAGCCAAGCCGGGACGGTTTATTACAGCCCATGCACTTCTATTTTTACATACTCTTATATAAGAATATGAACAGAAATCATGTTAGTAGACTTTGTCCTGAACTTTTCTAGTTCAAGAATAAAGCTTGATTCAGTTGTCTAGTGGTCTTGAAATAAGAGCCATAGAAGTGTTATGTTTATGGTTGGAATAGTTTCACTTTGAAAAGACTACTTTTTCCCCATTTGTATTAGAAACTAAATTGTTCGGATACCTGCAATCCTTGCCTAACCGACATTTTATTAGTATTGCAGAATGACGTTTCAAAAAAAAAAAACTCTACCTGTAAAGATATACTATTAAGTTCTATTTTTCTGAACATAATAAAATTCATTAGACCGGGCATAGCATGGATTAGTGCTTGCAAGTATTATTTTCGCAAAAAGTCTTCTAAATGCGACAAGTGGCCTAAGCTAAAATTTGCGATTAAGTATTATGCTTTTACTATTTCAGAGTCCAATTTGGTCCAAACAATAAAATAATTTAGAATTTGATAAAATAATATTAGTTAGGTACCAATCAAAGTATTTTACCTATCATCAATTGTCGTAGGGAAATACGATCTTATAAATAGTTTTCGCTTCATTTTTTAGTACATATAATTTTCACAAAAGATGAGATTGGATTTCGCTTGGCTACAAACCGAAACTGCGTTCGAGACCACACAATACTTTATCACTCATCACTATCAATATCAACAATCGAGAATCCTACTACACATGAGTTTTCTTTTCTTTCGTTTTTTTCCTACTAGCCACATCGTTGCTATCCAAACAAACAAGAGTGAAGATGCAGAACATTTTGTTTGTGGTTATAGATTTATTGGTAGTGTAAATCGCCGTGCATAACACGGGTTTATTTTTTACTCCCTCTGTCTCTTTTTTAGAGTTCGGTATTCCATTTTAGGCTGTCCCTTAATAAGTGTCCATTTTATAAAGTTAGTGGGTAAAAGTTGGTGCATTGTCTATTTTGTCTCTAAAAGTAGATTTCTTTTTGAAAAGTTAGTGAGTAAAAGTGTAATGATGATGGGTAAGTAGGAAAAGTGGAGGAAAAAGTTTATGTGAAAAGTATAATGATGATGTCTTTTTAATAAGTTGGAATTACGAAGCATGACACTTAAAAAGGGACGGAGGGAGTAGTACATATAATTTTTACAAAAGATGAGATTGGGTTTCGCTTGGCTTCGAACCGAAACTGGGTTCGAGACCACACAGTACCTTTATCAATATCAACAATCAAGAATCCTACTACACATGAGTTTTCCCTTCTTTCATTTTTTTTTACCACATCGTTGTTATCCAAGCAAGAGTGAATATACAGAGCATTTTGTTTGGAAGTTGGAACGGGACCATTTTAGCCTGGACCATTTGTCAAGCTGATGCAGAATGGAAAGTGAAATAATTTAATAAATAGCATTCTCTAGTTTTCTTTATTTTGATTTTAGTAATTTTGTTAGGGAATTTCAATTTTAGAAATGAGTATTCTAAGAACTATTTGGTTTCCTAGTTTGTCTTGAACTAGCATTTCTATTTTATAGGATGTTTGATCAAGAAGAATTAGGATTGATTTTACTTCCTTATGTTTTATTTTCCTTTTTGGTATTTTAGGAATGTTGGCTAGATTTAGGAGTTTTACTATTATAAATAAGGATGTATGCCTTAGGGCAAAAGAGTTGTTTATGAATTATTAATGAAAATTTGAGATTTATCTCATTATCGTGTGTTCAAAGAGAGAGTACCTTTAGTTTATACTTGTTCGTGATTGTCCTTGTGGCGCTTTATTCTATTTCGACACGCCTCCCTGCATCACAAGCCACCTTTGTTGATTATTGCAGATATTTCCACACCCACGCTTAATGTGAGAAATATTGTTTGTTTGTTTGTATATATGTGTAAGTGTTTGTGGTTGTAATTTATTAGTTGTGTAAATTGCCGTGCATAGCCGTGCACCAACAGCAAAATGACATCAGCTCCACCGAATAACTCCACCGTAGCAGACTTCACAGGATTCGATAGGATCTCGTCAAATCACTTCCCAGATTCACTCACCTCATTATTACTACTCCTATGGAGAGCTGTTGGCCTTTGAAGCTTGAACTACACAGCAGGAAAATATACTCTACTACCAGACTCATGGAAAATTTTTCAGTGCCAAACGGGTATCATGTGGTATCCGCTTGCGCATTCGAGCAGTTCATTACGTGTTTGGACAGCTCAGATTTGGAAAGAGAAAAGGAGAGAGAAAGTGTTGGAATGAGAAGAGAGAGAGTGTTTTAATCCGAGCCGTCTAAAAATATATCGGATGGCTCGAGTTCACCAAGCAGGTACCATGTCGGCAATACCCGCTCGACACTGAAAAATTCCTACTGACTCACATTGTCCAATGGGTCCTTTAGAGACCAAAACACTATATTGAAGAAAGATTTTTATAATTTATTGCATATTTTTTTAATTTTTTATATTTTATGAAGGAATTTTGAAGGAATCATCGTCTTTTTGAAAATTTGAAACTTTTGGGTCTTTAAAAAAGGCGATTAGACTCTTTAAAATTCTTTATAAAGTACAAAAAGTTGAAGAAAAGATGAGATAAATTACAAAATCTCTCACCAATATAAAAATTTGGTCTCTAAAATAAAAATATAAAACTTGATTCGAGACGCTCTAATGAATCATCGCTATACCACTAAAACTACATTGAATGAGCATAGTTTCTTAAAAGTGCTTAAAATACAAAAATAGTAAAAGTACATTTTTTTATTACAAAGTACAAAGAGAAAAAAAACTGATAGTATTTGGTTGGGAGTTTAGTTTAGTTTAATTTTGATAGTGGGTAGAGATAGAAATAGAATAATAATTGAAAATATGGATAATGATTAGAGAGAGATATAGAGATGAGAAAGTAATAATTAGAAAAATAGGGTAATGATTGAAGAAAAAAGTAAGGTAATGATTAGTTTCCAAAACTAACACTAAAAATAAAAGCCAACCAAACAAAGCCTAACACTACACCAAGGAACATTACACAGAGGAAATAAGCTCAACCTGTCACTTCACTCTTACACATTTTTCTCTCTCTCTCTCTCTCTCTCTCTCTCTCTCTCATAGCAATTGAACACACACACAAACACATGGGCCCACTAACATGCAAATATCACAAGACAATATTATCCTCTACAACAGTTCCTCACACCAGCTTAACGGAAATCGGGCTTTTAACAACGTATTTGTTGTTAACAGATTCCCAGAGAAGAAATCCGTTGACATATAGTAGGGCCGGGCCGGTTGAGCGGCTAAATGTCACTTTGTACGTTAATTCCTGGTTCACCTCTGAGAACTCGAGCGTCTCAGGATCAACAGTCACGGTAACACCCAGTGGTTGAACAATGACAGAGCGGTAAGAAAAACCACCGGCCGGCCTGACATTTCTCACTGTCCTTGTATACGTCTGATCAGTATAACCCAGAGTGATGGCAAAAGATGGATAATTTAGATCCGCTTCAGGTATGCTTCCTACCTCCGTGCAGTTCACTTTGCTTTTTGTAATGATACTAACCTGTTGGTCATTGTAATGCAAACCACACAAGTAAGGTATGTAATCATCCAGTTTAATATCATAAACAAGTCCTGGATCAGTGGCTTTTGACGGGTTGACATGGCCCGAACCGGTAGCAAACAGGTCTGCCGGAAACATCCTTTCGTCGACAATGGGCTTCTGGTCGAGGTTTTGCGAATCGGCGGTGGTCATGATTGCGGATTTAATAGCCGCCGGTGACCAGTCCGGGTGCACGCCCTTGATCAAGGCGGCAATACCGCTAAGGTGAGGACAAGACATGGAGGTGCCAGAAATCATGTTAAAGACCGATTTCCTCGTATCGATCTTGTTTTCGACAGAGAAAGGCCAGGCAGCTAGAATGTTCACTCCGGGCCCGATGATGTCGGGTTTTAAGATGCCCGGGCTTACACGGTTCGGGCCTCTAGATGAGAAATAACCAACCATAGGTGCAGTTTTGCCTCCGATGACGGTTCCCTTGAATGCGAGTGTGGCCATGGGAGTAGCTGTCGAATTCATGTACTCTAGGATCTTTACTCCGGCGGCGTAGCTCACATATGTTGCGGGTAGATTATGAACGGCGCCGTCTAGCGTAATAGTATATCCTTCTATCTCTTCGTTCATGAGAATCATGGCGGCGCCGCCTGCATCCTTCACAGTAACTCCCGCCGTATCGTCACCAACCATGCACAAAACTACCTTTCCTTTGACGTCGGTGTTGTCCAGAGACCCCGCCCCGCACGAAGCAGAGTCCGGACTGTTTGCTCCGGCATAAACAAGTGGCAACAAGGTTGCAGGAAAATCAGTGGGCTGGTACAAGGACTCGCCGTCGCATTCCTCCGTGTTTCCTAGTACGACCGTGGCTCTTATGCTTCTGTCTATGGTGCTTGCACCAACTGTGAGAATCCACGGAGCTCCGTTTACTAACGAACCATATTCTGGACCGTCGTTACCAGCCGAGCAACTGACGAAAATGCCCTTCTGTGTGGCACCGAATGCGCCCAACGCAACGCTGTCGGAATAGAAAGGCATGTAGCCAAGCCCAAGGGAGAGAGATAGAACGTCGACACCGTCCTCCACCGCGGCGTCCATTGCGGCCAAAACGACAGATTCATTAACGCCAGATTTGCCACCAACTTTGTACATGGCCAAGTGGGCAAGGGGCGCCATCCCGGAGGCCGTGCCGTTGGCCTGTCCAAACACATTTGCACCACTGACGAAGTTTCCGGCAGCCGTGCTGGAGGTGTGGGTCCCATGTCCGTCCTCATCGATCGGAGGCAAGTTATCGCCCACGAAGCTCCTTGCTCCAATGAGTTTTTTGTTGCACGCCTTCCCCTCAAAATCGCACTTCCCTTTCCATTTAGCAGGCGGAGGCGACATTCCCTCGTCGTTAAACGATAGATGATCCGGGGTGATTCCGCTGTCCAAAATCCCGATAATTACTTCCTTCCCGTAGTTTGCACCCCGCCAGACCCCTAAATTTTGTTGCAGCCCCAAGAAGCTGGGGCTGTGAGTTGTGTGTAAAGTATACACTTTTTGGGGCCAAGCCGACACGAACCCGTCCATCTTTTCCATGGCCTTAACTTCCTCTGCGGACAATCTGGCCGCGAATCCGTTAACGACATTATGATAGGTATGATCCATGCGGGAAGCTGCGGGCAAAAATGAGTTGTAATAAGCTTTGACAGCTTCACGACCAAAGGCTTCTTGTTTGTCTGGAACATTTACAAGGACAATGTAGGTTTCTACTGTCTCACCCATGGTGGGGTAAGAATTGAAGATGCAAATGAGGGTGAGAATCAGCATTAAAGCCATGCTTGTAGAACAAGAAAAAAGAAGTCCTCCACACTTGATCAGTTATAAAGAAGAAGTAGAAAGCACTGAATGGTTTATGCAAGTGCTTTCGGTAATGCATGTACTTATATAGCATTGTGAGAAAATGAGTTTTTAATAACGCATATGGGAAGCGTGCCTTTTTGCTACTCTTTCGTCTTTATGGTTGATAAAGAATGATTATGTGTTCAATAATGCATCTACTCAGGCTTCAGAGGTGGGGGACCTAATCAAAACAAGGGTAGCGATGTAGATGAAGGCAAAATTCAATATCAAAATGTATTCGGTGGAGGATTTTAAGATGTTTCTAGATGGTATTTGGAAAGTAAATGTATAATTAATCCTTAGGAGCGTCATTCAACTGTTTGTTGGATGCTCTGTTTTGTTTTTGTTTTTGTTTTGATTCTGCTGGTGTATCTTTGGCTTTTTGAGCTAAGATATTTCTTCCTCGATGTACCCCGTCGAGTTTTATAAAATAGTTTGTTTTGCCGAGCAAAAAAAAAAAAAAGAGTTTTTAATAGGGGTGGGTGTTTTTGCCTTAGGATTTAATTTGTACTCCTTCCGTCCGAAAAAGGATGACAATTTTTGAAATTCGTGTCATTTTTCATCGCTTATATTTTTCAATCTATATTTTTTTTCATGAGTTTGAAAATTATGTATAATAGAACTAATCGAAAATTGTGAAAATTATGTATAAGATCCATATTGCGTATTTTTTTGAGATCTATATATTGAAAGACATAAGAAATTGAAATTGACACGATTATCAAAAATTGACATCCAATTTATGCCGGAGAGAGTAATATTTTGTATTGAAGAACAAAAAGGCGAATACAATTTTTTTGATCAGCAAAGAAGAATTTCTATATCTTAAAAAATGAAAAAGGTGAATAAACTTGTGTTAGTCAAAGATCACCCTTGTGGATAAGTTTGGACATTCAATGATCTTGTTGATTTTGTAATAGGGTTGCCCATTCATTGGCAAAAAAATTTCTATCAGGTGCAAGATTGGTTAACTAGGGGGGCTGTCCCCCAATCTCTCACTGATCTTTTCCTGTAAGATGTTGAGTCTTTGGACCACTTTTCTGATTAATAATATGCCATCTATTTTTCTGGGAAAAAAAAATTAGACTAACTTTAACGAATTTAACATATGCTCGTTTAATGTCGTTAGCTAGTAAGTTAATAAAAAAATTGAACCTATTTCCTAAAAATCTATTGGATAGTTAGTTGCTTAATTAGTAAAATTGCAGATTATTTGCAAAGAGATGAGGTTAGATGGTCGATTGTGGGTTCTATTGAGTTTAAATCACACATATCCCATTTTATATAGCTAATACGTTCCAGTAAAGGAAATATAATTTCATATTGTTTGGGAGTTGGTGGTCATGTAATAACACTTGAGAGCTCTCTCATCATTACCAATTGATTTTAAGATGGATATAAATTCTATTGGTGATCACTTAATGTTAGCCACCGCAACCTTCTCCTCCTTGATTATACGGAAGCAAAACCCTCTCCTCCCGTCACCGAAAAAGGCCATGGGAGACCCTTGGAGGAGGGGAGGGGAAGAAGGAAGGCTGAGGCGGAGGAAACCTATGAGATGCCTTAGAGAGTGAGAGATATTGTCAATCGTACTGGAAGAGGTAAGTGGGGAACCAAGACTTCAATCGACGGAAGAAAGCAGAAGCAAAAGCTTCAATTAAAGAAAGTAAACAGTATGTTGTGGGCATCCACTAATAATTTCATAACAGGATTCAACATCTATGTTAAAAGATTGGAAGTTTTCGTCCCCTTGTCCTCTTCATCATCCACATATGTTACAGATTGGTATCAGTCCTTGTAATAATTCATAAAATAATGCTACGGAGCAGGCCCTCCACCCACACCCAAAAACTGGATGTTGACGTGGACTGGGCCCCACTTCCCGTCCACGTCAGTTTAAGCCAAAAAAAACAAATTCCTGAATTTTTTTGAATCGGCCCCCAAAGTGAAATTAGACCCGGAGAATAGAGAGAGAAAGAGGAGAGGACGAGGATTGAGGAGGCCGACCGCCAGCCTCACTTGCACCACCGGGCCGACCACCAACCTCACCTGCACCACCGGCAACCACCAGCCTCACCTCCACCTCCAATCCAGCAACCACACCAGCGGCGAAAATTGCTTGAGCCGAGCACCGACGCCATTACCTACTGCCTAGGATCTCTCTCTCTCTCTCTCTCTGTGTGGATTGTCGTTGACACCTACAATTTCAATCAACTGTAGCCTTTCATTTAACTATAACTTGTTCAAACCAAAAAAAATTAGGGCTTGTTAAATTGGGGATTTTTTTTGTTTCAAACCTTAAGAGCATCTTCAACCTTAACCCATTTTACGACTCAAATTTAAAATTTGGGCAAAGCTCACAAAAAATCATTTTCAATCTTTGACCCAAACCCTTTCCCATTATGGGTTTTACCTATTTCTTTCCCCAAATTTGAGACAACCCAAGTCTCTCCCCATTTTTTCCCTCAATATTCCAACGGCTCTTTTCTCTTTTCAACGACTCTTTTTATGCCATTCTGAGAGCATGGTGTCGACTTTCCCAAACTTGGATACTTGCAACTCTC
This sequence comes from Rhododendron kiyosumense, assembly GCA_019656275.1. NCBI lineage: Eukaryota > Viridiplantae > Streptophyta > Magnoliopsida > Ericales > Ericaceae > Rhododendron > Rhododendron kiyosumense. Next base: position 228,102 of record BPLS01000180.1, read on the forward strand.
TCTCTCTTATGGCCGCTGCCGCCTGAACGAATTCCTACAAATGAAAAAGAATGGAGGATATATGAATCAGAGTTCTGTAGGTGGTGGTAATTGGTAGACTGTTTAGGTGGTTGGCGGTGGTTATGGAGGTGGGCCGAGTTCTTCTTCTTCTTCATAGCAGTCAATCACTCTCAACCCTAAATCAAATTTGTTCCCTTTTATTATTTACATTATAATTGTCATTCAATACTTAAAAAATAATATATTTGGGTAAAAAATCATTTTGCCATTGGAGAGACCCTGACCTAAAATGAGTTTTTACCCAAAATTTGACCCAAATTTGAGTAAAATTTTGGGTCAAAGCTGGAGATGCTCTAACAATAAGATTTCTGCTTCCTTATATGCATCTCAACAGCTAAAAGTGACTGGTCCTTGATGGCTTTGGGTGCAAAATTTTGGTTTGGTCATCATCATTGTATTCAGTTGGGTTTTGGCTTTTGAACCATGCTTGTCGAACTGATTGATGGCATTCCATATTGTCGATTCCCATGAAATACCATGCGATTAGAATTTTGTTGCTTGAATATTTGAAATTGGTTGTTTTTTATCTAAATATTGCAAGTATTGCTCTAAAAAGAAAAATTTGTGGAGACAGTGGAGTGCTTTTCTTGTTGGTTAATTTGGTTGCAGAAGTGAAGTTTTCCTTTTGAAATGCTTTCAATCATCACTAATTAATGTTGCCAACCTATTCCACTTCACTCAAAACTCAATACATGAGTTTTAAATTCTTGCATCAATTGAAAGTTAGGAAAATCAATCTTTGCAAGTTGGAATTTGGTGCAAGAATAATGTTTTGTAGGTGACATGCAGGTTTCCAATGGCTCCCGAAGACATCCCAATGAGCTATTTAGTCGTAATAGTGTTGATACTAACCAACCAGGTTTCCAATGTTGGAGACTCTTATGATCTTAAGAGGTTACTTGAATTCCTCATTTCTGGTTGGTTAATGTTGAGTGTTTCATATCGTCCTACTGGATGAAACTCTCTTTTATGGTTAGTACATATAAAAGTTTCGATCCATTTTTTATTAATGAGTCCTTTTTGTTGTATGGATAATATATTTCCAGCCGGGTTGATAATGATCATATTATAGGCCCCGTTTGATAAAAGTAATAGATAGGTGGGATTCGTAAGGAGATGGGATTAGGATTGGGATTGATAATGAGAAGGGATTGGTAATGAGAAGGGATTAGTAATGAGTATGTTTGTTTGAGATAGGATTGGATGATAGGATTATTAATATTATGTTTGTTTGAGATGGGATTAGATGACGGGATTGAATTGATAGAAGGAATTGATAATGAGAAGGGATTGGTAATGTGAATGGGTTGGGATTGGACTGTTAATACCATCTCCTCCAGGGTATTACTAATACCCCATAATCCCCGGATTGCTAGTCCATTGGATTCGTAATCCGAACTCATTTTGGGTTACCAAACAAAGTATTAGTAGTCCATTCGGATTGGTAGTCCAATCCCAAGTGTTAAGAGGGTTAACAAACGGGGCCATAAGGAAACTTCAGTCAGAGGCATCTGGTTTCTAACTGTGCTTGGTACTCTTGCAACTATCCAAAGGGAATACATTGCCTTGCATGCATTCCGTCGCCTCAATTTGCACGTGGGAGCGGAATCAAGTTTCTAATAGATGCGCCCTATTTATTTCATGTTACCTTATTTTGATTTACAAATTCCTTTTTCTTTGAGTGGTGGAAAAAGAATTTTATTAATCGAATGTAATGGGTAACAAATTCATTGGCATTCGTTTTACAGATGCAAATGGCCATTCTTCAGCCTAGTGCTGAGCACTTTCCAAAATATGAAGAGCAGCCTCCTGCAATGCATGAATCCTTCACGCCAAATTTCTTTGACTATTTGCGTAGGACCTTCAATGGGCCCCAGCTAGCAGCAATTCAGTGGGTCGCAATGCATACAGCTGCTGGTACAAGTAGTAGGAAGAAGCAAGATCCTTGGCCTTATTCGTGCTTGTGCCGCCACTTTGGTTATGTTATGTTAAGTTTATGGATTATATGCTCTCCCTTGATGCTGCTTTGATTTGGATGTTCCTGCGCTGGATTGCTAAAGTTCTTACTCAGGATATGCTTGAAGACCTACATTGTGCAAAGTGCGTGAAATAGATTTATACGCATCGTAACTTCCCAACTTTTCTGGCACCTTTTTCAAGATGTGCCATATGCACCACCGGTGTCGGGTGTTAAGGAATACTTCTTCTATAACATTCTTCATGACCATACATTGATCAGTAATAATCGTTTTGGGAGCACAATCCCACATGCATGTCTTCCAAGTCTTAAATAACCACGAGAATGACATGGTGTCTTCATGAGAGATGAGTCTATATCCCAATAATATCAACTGACCATGATAATTGACGCCTACAAATGGAGCAAAAGGCATATCATACCTGTTTACCAAGTATGTTGTGTCAAATGTCACAACATCACCAAACTCTTTGCATGTTGCCCTATTCCTTGCATCAGCCTAGAATACATTCCTCAGTCGACCCTTATCATCCAAATCCATGGCAAAAAAGAAATCAGAATTGTCGGCTTTCATTTTCATGAAATAACTATGTATCGCTTCAGCATCTCCTTCAACAAGTGATTTACGTCGCTCAGTATCCAAATGATTTCGGTAATCCTTCTATGGAAGGTTATCATGTCCCCCCGCCTGAATTTAAAGTGAGTCATAAGTCTTATGCAACAGAATTCCAGCTTTATCATTCAAAATGAGCTTTCTTTTCACATGTTCATCAAGAACTCTATTGCTTTCGTAAAACTTGGATTTTCCCAGGCTATGTTCATGATTGTGCTCCAAGGCAACCCGATTTAACCTCCACTTTCTATCTGGGCATATAGAAAAATTAAGGCGAGCTGGACACTTAATTTTTGTTTGTGGCTGTGGTTTGACCTGATTGGTTGTTCTCACCCTCGCCTTTCCACCGTGACTACATTGAAAAGTTACATGCCTCAAGGTTCCATCTCTTCTCTTTTTGTGACATTTTTTTGCCACACCAAACCCATTTTCTTTAGCATATCTTGAGTAATATAAATAAGCTTCATTTGGAGTGTCGAACATCATTCCAGCCTTTGGTTGCTCAACTGTAAGTTCAAAATTATCTGTTGTCTCCTTTCCATTCTCATTAGTACCGATCTCATCACTCACATTTTTTGAAGAATCACTCGATACCTCCTCTTCTTCTTCATTGTGTTCACTCCATACCTCCTCCTCCTCATTAGTATTTATCTCATCTTGATTCGATGATCGAGGAGACATTGCTGACGGAATAGACTCTAGTGACATCAAAGACGATGGTGATGGCAACAGAAACATCACCTACATGTTAAAAAATAAAAAATTATGACGTGAGCTTATCTTTGCAAAGCATAATATCATTGCATGTCCAATATCAAGTGTAGAAGCCGCTATCCCAAAACCTTGAAAACAATAGAAATCAAGAATATAAATCGGTGGGAGCACGCACTCGGGGCTACATTAAGCACTAATACCATCAAAGCGTATCTCTTTGTTTTAATCAAGAAATGTCAATCTAGTGGAGTATATGCATATGAATAATCAATTCATGTTAGTATAGCTTCAAATAAATATCAATAAGGAAATGAGTACAACTAATGCCAAGTATTATTATTTTTAAACAGAAAAAATATTATTAACGACAAACTCGATAATGGGTTCATCGAGAAAGGGGAGGGGGAGAAAGAGAAGGGGATAGAAGGGGAAAACTTCCAACAACAAGTTGAGAAGAAACAAAAGAAAACTGAAATTGCAGACTGATATCCAGTTTCCAAAACTACCATGAAGATCAATACATAGAAACTTCTAAAACAACTACAAAAACTAGCACTGCCATTCCTCAAAAAAGCTTTCACACCACATCAACAACATGCCCATCGTTCCAATAAATGTGCAGCAACATCGGACACTAAATGGGATCAATACATAGTATCATTTATACACTTGCCTTAATTAGTTAGTTCATTGGAGGGTATAAACATAATTAGTTCAAATGTAAAAATAAAAAACTGAAACCATCAAATAATCACCGATCAAAGGAGCCCAAATAATCGTAAAATGTGAAACTAAAAATACATAGATAGGGTTCAACTCAAAAAATCCATTATTTCACACAAGCCCTAATTCTTTTCTTGTTTGAACCCAGCTAGAATGAACTGAATCGACAACCCAAAGATATATAGATGAGAGAGAGAGACCTTGGTGGTAGATTCGACCTTAGCGGTCGTCGGTGGTGCGTCCATTTTTGCGACGGGTTGGTTGCCGGAGGTGGATGGGTGGTGGTGGTGGTCGTCGGAGGTGAAGGTGACTGGTGGTTCCTTGTGGTGGAGGTGAAGCTGGTGGTTGGCCGCCGCCTCCTCCTCCTCTCTATCTCTCTCTCTGTTCTCAAGCGTGGGTATAATTTGGCGCAAGGAGCAGGATTTCATTTGGGGCCGATTCAAAAAAATTTAGGAATTTGTTTTTAGCTTAAACTGACGTGGGGTCCAGCCCACGTCAGCGTCCTATTTTTGGGCGTGGGTGGAAAGCCTGCTCCGTAGCATTATTGTAATTCATATCGTATATAGAAAAAGGAGTTTACATCGAAAGCGAATAGGAAACAAATACACTTCAACTTTTTGTTTAAATGGATTATCCATGCATGTGGGGTGAAGTAACAAGTACGAATGTATTCATTTTATTTCAGAAAAAAACTAAATCTAAATCCCAGAATTGACATTCAAGTCAAATGTTATAGAGGATTGTTCCTAGAAAGGCTAGCAACTTAGCATAACCATGAGAGAGAGAGAGAGAGAGAGAGAGAGAGAGAGAGAGTACAGAGCAAAAGGAACATCAACCCACGATCATGTCATCTTGTGGAGCGATATATTTTGAAAAGGAAGGGCCAAATTACATGATTACCCCCTCATCTACACATTGGTAATTTTGTTGGTAATTTTCGAGATACTTCTGATTACACAGCATTCCTGTAATTCAATACATTGCCAATTAGCTCTATAAAATCCCTCAATTGACCCCCAATACAATGTTATCAAAAAACCAAATTCGTCGGCCAGGATTTGTTCCTTGCAGGAACTGAAACCAATTCAAACACCGTTGAGTGGGAAAACCCAACTCAGTTTCTGCCGGAGAGGGTTTTGATATTAAAAATTGACTACAGGAGGCACTATTTTCGCCTTTCTTCCGATTGGGTCTGGTTTCGGAATGAACCCCGGAATTCCCCTGGCTCAAAGGGTTAGCTTGATGTCAGTGTCCCTTGCGTATCATTTTTACTAGAAGCTTCCTGATGGGTTGGTTCCTGACAAATAGGAAAGGGGTGATGTTTTCGTGATCACTCTCCAAAGGGCAACACCACTTTTTATAATCGGCAAAAATTAATCAGCAAGCCTACAGACTCCGTAAAACTTGATAGAAATGTATTTCTAGACTGCAAACAAACATTACCAGGTGATAATCTTAGAACCTACTTGTCGGAGTCCATAAAAGTAGACTCATACTTGTTATGAAGTTTTGTGAAACAAATGAATTGAAGTTCAGAATGCAGAACAAAATGAAACATCGTATGTCGTCACTATACATCAAACATCATCACTATAACTACAATAACACTTTTTATAGGCCTATTAACAATCACTCCAGAATGCAGATATCTAAACAAAAACAACCGTGGATTACCTTGAGATTGCACCATATTTTTCAGAGCCTTGCATTGATTCTATCCAAACTTAATGTATCGTCACTCCTCGTAAAAGCAGACTTTTCTCCACGTTCCACCCGTTTGGATGTTGTACTGCTGCTGTTAGCTTGAGAACAAATGTAGGATAACGATTGCAGCCATGATACCAGTGCGGGTTTCCTTGTCACGTCATCAGAATCTGCAACTTGTGCATATAACTCATTGAGAACCATGTTCTGGCCTTCTCTAGGGAGTACAGCAACCAATTGGGCTAATTGTTTCATCAAGCTCGGTAGGACCTGTTAAAGGAAGCAGCCATCAATATTTTCACCTTCAAACTCAGTGACATGTCCGAATCTTTTCTACAACTGAAGGCAAAAGATTCAAGGGCAAGTTGCTTGAGGTTCCATGCTTGCCTTCCCCCTCGAACCCACAACATATAATTTAATGGGCATAAACAAAACCCCCAAAAGGGCCAAAACAATTGCTTATCAAACGAAGATTTCCATATTGCTGAATCGACCTCTTACAAGAAAAATGTACAAGGGGGAACATAAGTTATTAAGCAGATACAAATACAAATACAAATACAAATCATGAAATTGTTTACCTGTATATCCACAATCGAGAGGAGCCTTAAAAGCAAATCGAGAATTTTCTTACAGGGCTCCAGTTCCCCTTGCCAATTCTGCCACAGATCATTCTCTTGAGTCATAACTTCACGGCAGAGGTCATGAGCTCTTTCAACAAGACTATGGATAGTGTAAAATATAGATGGGCTTCCAGCGGGAAGATGACGAACCAAGGCAACAACTCCAGAAACAATTCCCTCAAAAGGGGTGATTTGAGGATATCCCTATAGTTATATCAACAAACAAAATAAACTGCTATTTTTCCACAAATCAAGCTCAGAATCATTCAGTATGACATCCAATAGAGTTTGAGTACCTCTAAGGATCTCTGAATATAATAAAAAACAAGCTGCTCCTTCAGTAAAACTCTTTCATCCTCATCAGAGTCCTTACCGGAAGATATAAATGCCACAAACACAGAATGAGAAGCCCGAGCTACTTTTCCATTAGGATGTCCGATATATCTAATCGAACACTTATTAAGGAACCAAAATTCAACAAGACAAAAATACTAACTCCTTCGTAAATCTAGGTAATATATGTAGGATACAAGAACATAATTGGTACAACCACCTTTCTAAATACAGGGACAGGTAAACATTCAATGCAAGTTGGAATCACCCGAAGGTAAAACAAGATCCGAGAGGTCTGCACCTCATCTTTCCACCATGCATGTTCTGTCATCTGCGAGCGGGAAGATCCTTCAAAGGAAAAATTAGATTTAGCTTAATTGGTTGCAAGTATTGAGCCAAAAATGTACCATTGTACCAATATTGTTTGATCAATTCTGCTTTTTATGTATTTACATTGATAAGCACCAATACCGCTAACCAATATATACCTGGTTGATTAGTTAATTCTGAATAAGGAGGCATGGATTCTACAAACAAGATGCAAGCTAATTGATTCTCCTGGACAGTACCAACTACACTTCTAATTGTATCCATGTATTCTGGCAACCGAATCCTCCGGAAATACTCCATGCAAGAAAGTGATACTAATATCTTAACTGAAATCTCCATCTGCATTTCACGGGAAAATTTTGAATCTAATTTCTGCTTAGTGACAGCCAATGCAAATACTACAACCATAAGGAATGCAGATTCAGCTATCTGCTCTAAGTCCCCTAGTAACTCATCGTTGCTACCACGAAGCGTCAGAGCAACTTGCCGATGTCCCAAGTAGGCATCTTGACAGTAGCCCCAAATTAGATTCTCCACCCTATTCTGGCTGTTTTCATCTGCCAAAACATACTGATTACAGAAAACACCTGTCATGGCTCCCGCTTCCTTAAAAAGAGCACTGTCTAGATGTTCTTTGACCTCATTAATCCCCAATTGCGACAAATTCCCCTCTTGCAATTTAAGAACCCTTGTATACAGAGCTTCTAAGGGAAAGATTTCAGTCATTAATGCCGAAGCAAGGCATATAAGCAAAGGAGCTTGAAAAGAAAGAGAACCACTTCTAGCCAAAGCCAAGGAAATGCACTTCAGGAGAAGACTCTTTTCAGGATCAGTACCTGATTTACTCAAATCTCCTGTTTCAGGAATCAAGCCTTTTGCTACAGTTTCAATCTTTTCCTCTGCAGAAATTCTTAATCGCCTCAGAGCATTTGATGAAAATCTACTTGAAACCCTCAAAGCCCCGGCTGCAGCCATGACCGCGGCAAATGAAGCATGATGAGGATTTGAAGTCTCTAAAACTTCTTTGGTAAAAACATCAACCCTCTCCAAAGAATTTGAATTGATGGAGCTAGATAAAACCCATTCAATCAAATGCAGTATCATGAGCCCATTAGAGACAGTATGACAAGGCCCATCTTCTCTATTCCAAATTCCAAATAGAGAGTCCAGAATTCTGGAAAAATAAACATTTCCAGTAGAAGATAGAGCATACCCAATACCCGCGAGAACATTTGGAACATGCTGCTCGGATGAGCCTATCAATTGGTATTCCTCTTCCAGTAGCCCACAGAGCAATTCCAAGCACAGGGTTTTGGATTTTTCTGACACAGAAGATGCAAGAGAAAAGGCACCTAGGAGGACAACTATTTCAGAGAAGAAGAAAGAGTTCTTACTGAAATCAAACTGAGTAGATAGAAGGTCAGAGAGAACCTTAACGGCCGAATCAACTAGGACTGGAGATGGTTTTGACGATTTCCTGATCCAGATATAAAGAAGCCTGAGAAAAAGAGGGTAAGTTTCAGGAGGAAAGGAGATATTTGTGGAGGATAGAATAGAAAGAAGCAGCCTTGCTTGGGGGTCAGCCACATAAAGTGAGGCTTGGGAATTAAGCAGTATCTTCAGAGACTGGTGGCGACGGAGACTAAATGATTGATGTTGAAGAGAATCTCTAAGATCAGACCATGCTTGAATGATGGCTCGGGCGGAAGAGGAAGAAGAACCTTTCGAGATGATGTTGCTACTACCACCACTGTTGCTCCTCAGCCATTCTTCAAGGAAAGGGATATAAGCTTGTTTAGCCATATTGTGCTTCCCTGCAAATAGGAAATTAAAACACAGAAAACAGAAAGATTCAGAATTTTAAAACAATTAGATAAAAGCAAATATCAACCGATGTTGAAAGTCATTGTCACAATAATAACTCATTGTAGATGGTTGAGCACTTGAGCTCAACGGAAGTAATTTCTCTATGAGACTAATCCATCAAAGCAAGCACAACTAAGATACTAATTACTTTATGACCTGTCAGCTGGCACTCTGCAAGTGTATGTGTATAGTCCCACATCCTAAAAAGACCGGAAATTGTTCTAACATGGATCAGAAACACCTTGAACAGCAAACAACAATTCATCAAGAGATTAAGTTAGACTTGATTGTGCAACTAAATTAACTCCACCTCCCACTGCTCCGCTAGATGCCTAGTAGCACATAACTACATACGATGGAATACAAGGAATCTGCTGTATATATCCTCTCTCAATCATTTCTCATAAAACGTAAATAATGATGTGAATTCCAAGAGCAACTGAGAAACAATTTGGGTTAATGGAGCTGTTACTCAATTTTGCCAAAAGCGCCACAAAAGACAACAGAAAAAAAAATGACAACAACGAAAAAATGCCAAGAGATGATCTTTCTTATCGTGATAAAAAGAAAAGAAAAGAAAGATCTATTCTTATCATTTTTGGTCTCTGGTTAAGACTAGCAAAGTATTTCCAAAAATAGTCCCAAGCCCCAGGGTCACAAATTCAGCCAAAATTCTCGAAGGCTTGCTGAAAAATCCAAACCTTGCTTGCATACATCAGTAAAAAAGCTACAAGAAAAGAAAAAGATTTTCTTTGAACCATTGTAGCAAACAGGTACAAGGCAAGTGGTAGCAAAGCGAAGCCAAAACGGTCGATCTCCGTGGAAGAAGAAACATCGAACGACTAATGGTAATCTAACTTAATTAACCCATTAAATCACAACTCTAGCAAAAACCAGACACACAAGAAGAAGAAAAGACAGTATTTTGAGCCGTAATTCATGGGTAATACCTTTGGCGTTAAACCACTAGGAGTTGAAAACGGAAGTAACAGAAGCTGTGTGGACTGTGTAGTCTGTATCACACCCACTTGGTAAAGACTCAGCTGTAATCTAAAACCGCTCCGAATTCTTCGAAATTGCACTAACACGAAGAAAGCCCGACAAAGAATTTCGATCGAACAGGAAAAGGTAATGGAAAACGACTCGATTTGACCGAACGGGAGCGCTCTGCGAAAATTAACCAACTTCTACTCGTTGGACGTTCGAGCGTGACGTTCTCGAGTCGGCCTAAAATCAGCTGTGTGTCAAAAGTAAGGGTCATCATCGGGCCGGGCCGTCCAGCCCGCCAAGTCGCGGCCCAAGCCCGCCCACGGGACGGGCCGACCGGGCTTTTTCTTTTTGGCGGGCCGGGCCACCTACCATAAATTGAAGCCCAAGCCCGGCCCACGGGCTAGCCCAATTGGCGGGCCGGCGGGCCAAAAGCCGGGCGGGCCAACGGGGGGCTTAAATTTCCTTGGGCAAAACTAAAATAAGGGAAAAAAGAAAGGATTTTTTGGGATTTTGGGCTAATGGGCGGGACCGTTGGCGGGCTTTTGGACGGGTATGCCGGGCGGGCTCACGGGCCGGGCCTAGAGGCGGGCCGAGTAAAAATTCATAGGCCCGAGCCCACCCATTACAAGCTACGGGCCAGGCTAGCCCGCCCGTTTCTCGGGCTCAGGCCGGGTAAAAGCCCGATGGGCCGGGCGGGCTAAGGGCGGGCCGTGGGCCGTCGGGCCAAATGATGAGGCTTGGTCAAAAGAAAAGGGCTAGGGACCCTGTTGTGCCTCCTGTTCGTGCCACTCCCATGCTCAAAAACATGATCTGAACCGTTTACTTTTTAGTTTTATAAAAAAATCAAGTCAATCAGAACACAAATTGAAAATCATGTTTTCCTTTGGAACTCAAAAAATAAATACACTGTTTCAAAATAAATAAATAAATACACTTCAAAAATTGCATGGAAAATTTATTTGTTTTGATTTGTAAGCTACTAATGTACGATCAATCTAACTTTTTGCGAGATTGTTTTTTCCATTGAGGTCTAAACAATGAACGGTTTGGATTATGGTAGTGACTCTTTACAAGAGTTAAATCTCTTGAAATTTTGAAAAGACATGTCTCTTGGAAAACTTTTTCATTTAGAATTTATGAAAGGAAAATTTTTAAATATAATAGGCCGATAATAGTAAGTATGTGAATATATATTAAAGGGAAAATAACGGTCAAGGACGTGTTTTGATAATTAATACCCAACAAGGACATTTTGTTCATTAACAAATGTTCTTAGCATATCCTTAAAAGGTACTCCATCCGTCCCATTTTTGTTGTTCATTTTCGTTTTTTGTGTCATTCTTTCAACGTTTATATCTCTCAATCTACATTGTTTTTCATAATTTTGAAAACTTTGTGTTATAGATCTAATCGAGAATTATCAAATAAAATCCATATTGCATAGTTTTGGAGATTTATATTGGAAGATATAAGCGTTGAAAAAACGGCACGAAAAACGAAAATGAACAATAAAAATGGGACGGATGGAGTATTAATTATTAAAACACGTCCTCGGCCATCATTTTCCCTATATTAAAGGGTGTAAAAAGTACAAAAAATACATGTTTTTTTTGTCTTCTAATATATTTATCGCTAGCTTAGTGAGCTGACAATGACAAGACCGTTTTAACAATTGGCTACATATTTGAGAAAGTCAATTTTTTTTTAATGATGTTTACGTAGCAATTTGACATTTAAATTCGACATTCCAAAAATTGTCCTCCTCTCACTTGTCAAAATTCTCCAACCCATTGTAGCATTTCAATTTTTTTGCAAAACAATTTACTTCAAAATAATACTCCCTCCATCTCTTTTTAAATGTCCCATTTCGTAATTCCAACTTATTAAGAAAACATCATCATTACACCTTTCACATCAACTTTTAACTCTACTTTCCCTATTTATTCTCTATGGAGACATCATTATTACACTTTTACTCACTAACCTTTCAAAATGGAATCTACTTTTAGAGACAAATGGAAATTGTATAAACTTTTATCCACTAACATTACAAAATGGATATTTATTAAGGGACAATTCAAAATAGAATACTGGACTTTAAAAAGGGGACGGAGGGAGTATTAGTTGGTATCACCCTTGTATGGCTTCAAATTTGGCATGTGAAGCTTCATGCCAAGTGCTAACAAGAATTTGACTTCATTTTTGACATCATGGTTAATTAGAGCATTTTACGAAGGCTGGGAATTTGGATTCTATGTTGGATTCAGCATCATGGTTGGAGTTGCTCTTTGGACTTAAGGCCTCGTTTGATAACTGTGATAGATGAGTGAGATTCGTAAGGAGATGAGATATATTATGATTGAGATTGATAATGAGAAATGATTGGTAATTTGCATTTTGATTGGCACGAGATTAGATGATAGGATTATTAATACTATGTTTGTTTACGACTGGATTTGATATATAGGATTAGGATGATAATTTCCGATTTTACTCTCAATCATAGAAATATGTAAAAAAATACAATTAGCTGTACTCAATTTTTTTTCGCTCAAGTCTTTATATTGAAAACTCAAGAGAATTTTGTTATTCAAAAATAAGTAATTTACATATTTTTATTAGAAAAAAAATTCCCCAACTCCAATCTACCATGACCCTCCAAATACCCCTTGTTCTATACGATGATATACAATAATATCATTTTGCCAATTTATCCAAAGTTAACATTTTTTTAAAACACATTCATCATTCAAGTAATTCAGTTCCATATATCTATGTATCGTTGTGTTCATTCCAGAAAATACAAAAAATTTAACAAGTGATAAATTTATCAAGCACTGATAAATTATGCTTCAAAATTTTACTAGTTCCACTTTTTGTTTTACCAATTCAACTTGAAACTGCAGTTTAGCTTTCGATTATAACCCTTTTTATAATAACATCAAAATGGAACTACATAACATTCACTTTTCATTCGTGAACACATTGCATAAACTTTCATTTTAAATAAAATAAAAGAAAAAAAGAAAAAAGTCGCGCCTAAGCCAAGGAGAGTTGTTCCCAATATTTAAAGTCGTGGTTCCTAATCTAAATTAGAGGTAATTGTCATGTTGCTGATATTCAATCGTAATTTTTTACTTTTTAGATTCCTTTCGTCATGAAAAAGCAATAATCCTCAAAAAATCGATGAAAAAATAACAAATGTGGAAAAAATTTGAATAAGAACAAAAAAATAAGCCACTTGACTTTTTTAGCCAAATGACCCCTAAGGGATCCCGCACTATGCTTAAATGCGAACTCCCTTCCACAGCTGTTGGATTGTGCTTTCAATAGTCCAGATAAATTGTCCGCGAATCTGGACTATTGAAAACACAATCCAACGACTGAAATCAAAAGTTTGCATTTAAAAAAAAACACAAACCCATCAACCAAAAAATTTGTTTGTGAGTAAGACAGAGATATCACGCTAGGGCAGTTGAGTCCATGTATTGAATAATTGTGGGCAATTGTGTCAGCAATTCAACCCCATCGGATAGGATTATGAATACCTGCGGGAGTAACTTTTTAGTATACCGGGGATACCAATGCCCTTGGTATCTCCTTCGGTCCATTTTTAATTTTTCGACTATTTTCTGATCACACTTAGATGATCGACTCCATTCATTTTGTAGAGTTTGACGAGAACCATAATCGTACCAAAATTCGTGTTTATCGGACTTTACTAAATACATCATTTGCACACGTGAAAATTGAAGAAAAAACAAAATTGGTTTCTGATTCAGTGTGGTTTTGGATTCAATTTTGGTTTTTTTCAAATTTCATGTATGCCGATCATGTATCTACAAAAATCCGAGGAACACAATTTTTGGTGTGTTTAAGATTCTCGCTAAACTCTACAAATGAACGAAATCGATCATTCAAGTGTGATAAAAAAAATGGCCGAAAAATAAAAAACTGACCGAAGGGGGATACGAAAGCCGTTAAGTATCCCCGGTATACAAAAAAGTTTCTCTACCTGCGGTACCCAGGTATTGTTAGTCCTCCCAATTCATAGGATTACAAAGCCGATCGGACTAGTACTCCCCTTTCTTAGCAAAACAAACAAAGGATTAGAGGTCCCACTTCCTTACTAATCCAATCCTACCCTCTAAGAGAATTATCAAACATGGCCTAAGTGAAATGTTGAAAACCCTATACATTAGCACTAGGGTTTGGACAGATGCCGTGTGTGTGCAGTGTAAATATGTTGGGAGTGGGACCGTAATTTTTTGGGATGTGGGAGTCAGTGGTTAGTTCGAGTGATTTACTATTTTGCCCACTTTTTCGAACTTGATTTTTCGACCATCGACAACATCTTTGCACAAATGTGTTCTGCTCATTGGGTTGCTAAAGTCTGATTGGATAGATTCTTTATAGGGTCATTCTACACGTTGAGTTCTACAAAGTAAAAGTTTGGTTCAAGTTTTAGGGCTCTAAACAGTACCCGTTCCATAGGCACATTACGCTTTTGTCCCTAGTTCTTTGCTACGTACGTATTTCTTAGGAGGACTTCATGAGCTTCTTGAGTCCTGATATAGGACTTCCTTTTCTTCAAATCATAAATTTCGATCTCTTGAAAAGAAACCAAAGGCTGTCCCAATTGCCATTTGCCTAGAACTTATGACTTCTATACGAGAGGTTATGACTTACGAGTTATAATCCCAGGAGATCAAGGACGACGGTAAGACCAGCCCTCACACTCTCTCGTTCGCGATCGAGTGTTAAATCTTACGGATTAGAGTAAAAAAAGAAAAAGTCTGAGATACTAGCCAAACCAATCAAAATACTTGATATGTTTCTTCAGCACTCCTCTTTGAGACTATCCCGGAGTAATACTTATTACTCATGATTTGTGTACGTAGAACAAACCCTACATGTGCTCGGAATTAAGATTAGATGGTGAGTTCGACTCGTATCATTTCTCTGTTGGCTCTCCTAAGATAGAGTAGCTATATATAGAATTAAATTAGCCTCGACCAATTAAAAAAATGAAAAAGAATTAATGTGCTTGAAAATTTAATCGAAACGACTTCTTAAGGCTTAAATATCTGGTAACAAAAAACAATGGGAAAACTTATTTGGATTTTGATATTCATACTCTATTTTTTACAGATGGTGCTTCACTTTGTTCATAAAATTACTTATTAGTAACTTCATATTAAAAATTGAACACCATCAATAAAAGTAAAGCACGAATATCAGTTTCCAACTTATTTCTGTTTTCATTTACCAGTTGCTAGTACAATAATATGTCATGTGGTACCTTGAATGCAATAAATTACTACGTAACTTATAGCAGGGGACAGTGGACATGTGACCATTCTCAGAGCCATGCAGCTATCGGGTAATCTGACAATGTCAGAAGACTTGCAGTTGTCCTTTTTAACTCTTACTCCCTCTCCCTCTCTCTTTCTCTGCTAGCGGTGTGTGTTTTATGGAGTAGTTTTGGGAAAAAAAATTCAGTGCTGAGTGGTATCACGTGGTGTCTGTTCGAGCATTTAGCTGTTTATTTCATTTTTGAATGTCTTAAATTTGGAAAGAGAAAATGAACAAGAAAGTGTTAGAATGAGATAAGAGAGAGAGTTTCAATCTGAACCGTCCAAAAGTGTATCGGATTGCTCGGATGCACCGAACGGATATCATATGGAATATACCCCTTAGGCACTGAAAAATCTAGTTTTGGGTACAGAGGAGAGAGAGAGTAGTTTTATGTGTATCGGGTGCACCATTGAAATGGTAAGGTAGAAAAACAGTCATGGGGATTTAAATCAGTCACCTAAAGGGCAATAAATCCTCTTTGGTCATTAAAGCCCATTCAGCCAACCATCAAAACTGTCTCCTGACTTGGCGTGATTTGCAGAGTGTCATATCCCACCGGCCAACATTTCCTTCTCTTTTTCTACAAGATGTTGTGATGGAGTCGCATAACCAACCTTCCAAGATTGCTCGCCTTTCAGACCATGGTTCTCTCTCTCTCTCTCTCTCTCTCTCTCTCTCATAAACACATCTCAAACCATTGCTGCGTGGTGATGGAGAAAGCAACGGAACCATAGAAATGTTACGTATTCTTTAGTGCAAGTTACACATAATTTTAGTGTACGTTACGCCTGTTTTCTGACACAAATGTATCCGGACGTATCTGTTTGAAACATTCTCTCGTTGAATTTTCCCTTCCTCTCTGCAGTTGATGGAGATACAGATTATGTGTTTACTCTATCTTATATTTTTTTGTTTCTGTGGATTGAAATCATCTTGTATTACACAACAGAAATGAAGACCATGGAAGGGTCAAGCCAAAATGGACTTGGGCTAAGCCTCGAGTTGAATCGTGGGTCTGCCCACCGGCACGGCTGCTCAAAATCATCTGGTTTTACCTTCCTTCAGCTGCGAGAATTAGAGCACCAAGCCCTCATCTACAACTACATTGAAGCCGGAATCCCCGTACCTTTCCATCTAATTCTCCCTGTTTGGAAAAGTGTTGCTAGCTCTTTCACTGATCTCAACTGTGAGTTCCCAAATACCCATGGCCACTCTTCGTTTCTCTATTCAAAATGACTGAGACACAAACATCCGAACACACACAGATGCGTTCAAAGCCGTCCGATCCGATGTCTGAAGTCCACATGCATTGAACGGCTTCGGACCATCTATGTCTCCATAATATTGCTCTTTCTGTATTGATATACTTTTCTACATTTCCTTGTGGGTAAATCTGTGTAGTCCTGGGCTGTAGCTCTTTATACCATGACTACAAAAACAGCATGGAGCCAGAACCAGGGAGGTGCAGAAGAACAGATGGGAAGAAATGGAGGTGCCGCAAAGATGTTGTTTCTAATCACAAGTACTGTGAGAGACATGTGAACAGAGGCCGCCGTCGCAGTTGACCACAAACCATTTTACTGGCTCCGGCAATCTCCATTCTCCACCCGTTCTAGTTAGTCCACGAACAGATAATTTGTCCCCCAACGCCAATTAAATTGAGACTTTAACTCTCGGCTTGATTTGGTTTGTTATCGGATGTCTCAGATAGGTAGCTGATACTTCTCCGGTTTATTTTCATTTCTGTTATGTTATAGCACGATTTTTCCCTATTGTCCTCGGAATGGATCAAAAATAGGGTCGTGTATTATTTGTTTGGCAGGAGAAATTTGAAAAGCGTAAAACTTCTAATTCTAATGAGAATTCCAATTTATTTTTTTAAGTATATTTGGACCAAATGTCTGGTATGATGACTTGGAGGATCTTGATATATCGAGGAAGTCACTTCTCTTTCCTTGGAGTTTTAATTATGAGGTTTGGCCTTTGGTTTGCTCGCTGTGCGTTGGTTTTCTCTTTCGGTTTTAGGCGTTTTTGGTTGTTGTTTGCTTGGGCTGCTTTTGCAGATGTGTTAGGGTTGGTGTGGTGGTTTGGTGTTTTGATTTTTGTTTGCTTGCTGGTCTTGGTGTTTTCAGGTCGGTCTTCTCTGGTTTTTTAATTTTCGGTTGGCATCTTGCATTTCTTTAGGTTTTGGGTGATTTTTTGTCGATGTGTTTTGATCTTTTTAATCTTTGTAATTCTTTATAAAGAGATTAATAAATTATTTTGCTTAGGGAAAAAAAAGAAAGAAAGAAAGAAGTCCAGTATAACGGCTATAATTCCCAGCTATGCAGGTTTATCTTGTAAGTGGTATGACAAAATGGGTCTGACCTTGACACAAGATGCTAACAGTGCACAAAAGTTAATATTATATGAATAACGTCATTTTATCTTTTGGTCATTCCATAACAGAAGACGTGGGAAAGGAAAGATACAAAGCAAACAGCCATAGTTTTAAATCGCGGTATCGGTCGCCGTCGCGGTATCGGTCGCGGTATATCGGTATCGGGACATATCGGTGATACGTCGCGGGAATCGGCTGTCGCGGTCGTGAATTTTTAAAAATCATTAGCAATATGTATAAAACTTGAAAAATATACTTTTGAGGCTTTTTCCCCAACATTGGCTTAAATTATCACATTTTAATTAATTTAAGACATGTAATAACCCATTCTCTTCATGTGAAATATCCGATAATCGCTAGCCACAACTAGTTTATGTTGGAACTTTAGTGTATAATTGTAAAACATGGTGTTTTTCCTTTAGTCCCACATTGACAAGTTACAAAACTCCTATCCACTTTAAATGAAGTTGAACTTGAGTGGGATTGTAGATGAGGACTTAAGGAGAGGTCTCGCGCGCTCAGGAAAATGGGCGGCAATTTGAAAAACTGATTCGGAAATCAATTAACCGGGTGCGCGTCACGGGTTAATCGCGCAGGGGGGGGTGCAAATTCGGGATTTAAGCCTCGCATACGGTTAAGCCCACGTTTTGCTAAAATTTTGAATCTTTTTTTTCCCTTCCTGGAATTTTTTCCCCCTGCCAGGAATTTTTTTTTTTAAACCCTGCCCGATATAAACCGGCCAAACCGGCCCCCAATATCCGGTACAGGCCGATACGTACCGGTTCCCGGCCGGTTCGCTTGTGATTCGGAGTCCCCCCGGTATACCGGCCCATATCCGTATCGCTGCCCTCAAATACCGGTACGAACCGGCCGGTACGGTTCGTACCGGCCGATATTTAAATCTATGCAAACAGCGTTTAAACTCAGGCATCACATGCAGTACCCGACTAGCAGGGATGGAGTCAGGAATTTCACCACGCAGAGACGAGCCTATATACACATGGGCGAGCCTATATACTTTCATAGGAATTTTTTTTTACATATAATAGTAATTTGTTTTTTTTCTTACAGGGGCGACCGCCTCTACTGATCCTTTCCTGGCTCATCTTTGCCGACAAGGGCAACACCTCAACTAATAATTGGTCAATTCTTTGGTCCCGAGTCTTCAATTATGCTGAACACTGAAATAAAAGCTCAACAGTGTAGAATCTGTAAGTAATGGTACATTTATTTTTTCTGATCCGCAAAATCAAAACAGTTGACTCAATGGTTATGCAGCAGCATTAAGTGTTGTGAGATTATGGGTTCAATGATTAATTCGATATCTATTTTGAATGGTTGGGATAATGTTATAGCAATTATAGTAGAAAATAGATTCTTTTCTGGAAAAAAAGTTCAACTCGAAAAGAAAGTTGAACCTAACAACCAAAGGTGGATGAAGACTAGTCAGCAAGATGCTTTCACTGTTTCACAACCGAGAGTTTGCCGTAAAGGGGATCCCGTAGTGCAGGGGTGTGCTACACTCATGACTCATGTAAAATACAATTTGAGCTATTTATAAGTGCTTTTAATGATTCATATTTGTTACAAATATCCTCCAAATTTGGTAGATTATTGATCGTAGAAAAGTTCGGATCAAATTGCAGACTAAACGATGCCGTTTAGCGAACCAAAAAATTACAAAACACTCATTCGAGTAGTTACCATGTTCGTTTTGAAACTCTAGACTTAATTTTTTTCTCTGCATTCGATTGTCAATAAATTTCCTCACTCTCTCTCTCTCCCCCCTTATTTTATTATTAAAAAACTTCCTCAAAATCCAAAATAAACATGGTTGACTTAAATTTCAATTTTCAACAGGTTAAATTTCAAACAATTTCCAAAGACGCGAGAAAAGAAAACAATTCCCCCAAAAAAGTAGCCTGGAAGGAATTTAGGGAAATGTCAAAAATACAGCTCCTCATAATTCGTCACTCACACTTGTAAAGCGCCCGAAAAATTATTCCGTGTCTCAGGGACAGAGAAAAGTGGAGCCCCGTGAAGACAAAGGGTTGCGGCACCACACTGAATAATCTCTCAAATCGCACCCAGTACCAAATAATCGAACCGAACTACCACCGACACTCTGTCAACTTGCAAATTAAAAGCTCGCTTCACGAGGAATCATCCCCTGCAGTCTTATTCCCCCACTTCCCCAATCCAACCCTTCAAAACCCCTCTCCTCCTCCCAAATCTAACCCTCCACCGTCCGATCAGATCTGCAGCCCCACCACCACACCCCATACCTCCATGCTCCCTCGACAGTTCACTTCCCCAGATCCAACCCCACCCCTCTCTCTCTCTCAACCTCTCAACATACATCCCCTCCGACTACAGTCCACAGAGATAGAGAGAGACTAAAAAAAAACTCGAACTTTCCAATTCTGCCCATGGTGGTGGACGGAGGACACTCGTGGACCACCCGCCGGGGCAGCAACCCCCGCCTGGAAGACCAACAAATCGTCGACATTCCATCCACCCCCACCGCCGACACCCGCACCGCCGGATCCCTCCTCTCCCCGAGCATTCTGACGGCGGCGATCATCCTCTCCTGGTACCTCTCCAACATTGGCGTCCTCCTCCTCAACAAGTACCTCCTCTCCATCTACGGCTTCCGTTACCCCATCTTCCTCACCCTCCTCCACATGCTCTCCTGCTTCTTCTACAGCTTCCTCGCCGTCAACTACCTCCGCCTCGCCCCCTTACAGCCCATTCTCTCCCGCCGCCAGCTACTCAAGATCCTCACCCTCTCCGTCATCTTCTGCTTCTCCGTCGTCTGCGGCAACACCTCCCTCCGTTACCTCCCCGTTTCGTTTAACCAAGCCATCGGCGCCACCACCCCATTCTTCACCGCCATCTTCTCCGTCCTCATCACGTGTAAGAAAGAATCCAAGGAGGTTTACCTCGCCTTGTTACCGGTCGTGTTCGGAATTGTGATAGCGAGCAACAGCGAGCCTTTGTTTCATTTGTTAGGTTTCTTAATCTGCGTCGGCTCGACCGCCGGCCGGGCCTTGAAATCGGTTATCCAGGGTTTGATTTTGACTTCGGATTCGGAAAAATTGAATTCGATGAATCTGTTGTTGTACATGGCGCCGATGGCGGCGGTGATTTTGCTGCCGTTTTCGGTTTACATGGAAGGGAATGTGGCGGCGATTACGGTGGAGAAGGCGAGGGAGGATTGGTTTATTGTGTTTCTGTTGGTCGGGAATGCGACGGTGGCTTACTTGGTGAACTTGACGAATTTTTTGGTGACGAAGCACACGAGCGCGCTGACGCTGCAGGTGTTGGGGAACGCGAAGGCGGCGGTTGCGGCGGTGGTGTCGGTGTTGATTTTCAGGAATCCGGTGACGGTGATGGGGATGGCGGGGTTCGGGGTGACGGTGATGGGAGTGGGGCTTTACAGCGAGGCCAAGAAGAGGTCGAAAGGTACAGCTCATTGACTGATACGATGGTTCGATTCTTTTTTTGCTTTAATTCGATGCTCTTCTTTTATTTTGTTAAAACAAAAAAAAAAAAAGAGAAAAAGATTAGTGTTTTACTCCTACTTTGTTTAAAGTTCCGAATGGAGTGAAGGAAAATGAAAGAGGATTGGGATTAAAGGGGAAAACTTTGGATGATTGCAATTGTATAGGATTATGATTTATGGGAGACAAGAAGGGTTATGTATTTTGTTCTTTTCCACAATTTTTGTTTGAGGTGGTGATTTGAGAAATTTGAAAATTCAGATCTCTCATTTTGCTTGCCCCTGTTTGTAACTTTATATGTCCGTTGCTGCATTTGTAGAACACAAAAATGAAGGCTGATTGATTCTTCATGTTGTTACTTTGGTGTAATTTGTTGAGGATGAATCACAATCCACTCGAAATTGTCAAGCATGTGCTATTCTTTTTGATTGAACAGTTCTGTTTTCCCTTTGTTGGGCGGAAAAGGGGCGTCTAGCACCTAGGTGCCGACTGGTTGGCTGCCTAATCGAGGCGTTGGACTACCCGTCTAGCACTTAGGCGGCCGACTTTTAGAACACTGTTTAGAGGACAAAACTATGCCCTAAGTTCTAAGTTCTGGTACAATAAGAGTAGGCTATACAAAATTCTAGTTTACTTCAAGTCGATCATCATCATATGAAAGGAATACAGTATTATTTTTGAAAACATGTGATATTGGGTATAATGGCCTCTCTTTTTTTCACTTGTCGAAACTTCACTCTCTTCATTTTAGTTTCTGGCATTCGAGAGATTGCTTCGAATTGGAAAGTTTATTAGTTGTTTGAAACCAATGTGTACTATGTTTAGGGATGTCCATTTCAAATCTAATTGCTAGGGAATTAGCTTTGCAAACGTAATTCGATACGGAATTAGCTTTTCTTAGATAACACAGATAGAAAATGACGCGTTCCTGCCGGTCTATTGCATCTGCTAGGCTAAGTTTTACATTATTAGTGATCAGCTTGGTTGCTGTCAAATAAGGGAAAAGGAAAGGAACATGTGGAAGGAATTTAGGATTCCAACTTGGTCTCTGGGCTACTGAACATGGGTTTGGAAGCCCATTTTTCCAAGCTGATGTTCTGTTTCCCTTTCAGCTAAGGCATCGGAAGAAAAGAACTTCTTCTTGCTTTGCCTTTCTTGTCAATGATTGTTGTTCTCTGCATTTTGAGTTTTCATCCACTGAAATAGGTCAATCTAGCCTTGTTTTGGGCTGCTAACAAGAATCAACCCTCATCTTTCATTTCGATTGTTTGAAGAAATATTGAGGTTACAACTTGGGTCTAAATTGAGTCAAATTTTGTATAGCTCCTTCACCAACTTTGCATTTGTCTTCGGAAAGACCTGGATACTGATTCCGCCTAAGCGATCCGAGTGGGTTAACATGATGCCAATTCTGATCCCAAATTTCCTTCTTGGATCAACCAAGTGGGCCTTGACTAATTGCAGAAAATAGTTGTGCTACGGTGTTTTAGTCGTGAGCAAGTAATAAATTAGGCGGTATACCCAGGGATTTCAACCGAATATTTCACCTTGTATGGGACATGTTGGCTGCAGCAGACCTAGTGTTAAATTAGGTGAGTCGATGTATCGGTTCTATCCTATTTTGCATCCAACAAATTTCATCTTCTTGTTTGATTTCTTGCCTTCTAAGTTAAGCCTTCACTTCTCTTGAGCAGTTCTCCCGGCCGTAGATCTCTTCTACTCTGATCTGCTTTTTGCTCTTGCCCTTGACATTGTCTACTTCAATTTTGTAGATTTGAACATCTGATTATCAACCGTTTCTAGTCGAGGTGATCTAGGCTTCCACTCTCGCACATGAGCAGCCAATTTCTATCAGACACCTTTCTCTCCCAAGATTCCTCCAAGAGGGGATATCACTAAGTCACATAACTTGCGTGCGTGTGTGCTTGAGCGAAAGCTGGAGCACGAGGGCGAACACAAGCGTGAAAGCGTATTTAAAGTATACTCAAACTAAGTCACATGTCTTGCGTGCGTGTGTGCTTGAGCGAAAGCTGGAGCTCGAGGGCGAACACAAGCGTGAAAACGTGTTTAAAGTAACTCAAACTAAGTCACATGTCTCACGTGTGTGTGCGCTTGAGCAAAAGTTGGAGCACGAGGGCGAACACAAGCATGGAAGCGTCTTTAAAGTACATCTCAAACTACTAAAATTCGCGAGAGCGAAAATTGAGAGCGCGAGTGTATGTAGTGTGAGGATTGAGAGCGGAGCCGGAAGTGCATGAGGGCTTTTTGAAGGATTATGTGACTGAGGAACATCATCTAGTTGGGAAACTTGATTTGCCTGTTTCAATCCGGTAATCATGTATAAATTACACAATTGCTAGAACTCCATATGTTTGGACAGGCATGTTATCCATTGCATCAATGCTCCCATTCCCATCTGGGCCATCTCAGCGAAAGGTAATTGATGGGCTGACTTTAATTACAGAGTAATTGGGAAAATGACGGCCAATTACATTTTTTGATAATTAATACCTTTCAAAGACATTTTGTTTATTAACAAATGTTCTTAGCATGTCCTTAAAAGGAATTAATTATCAAAACACGTATTGGGCCGTCATTTTCCCTAATTAATTCCCACCCATTCTATACAAGTGGATACGTTCGGCTATACCTATCTGGCTATCCTATATGTTTTTGCTAATTGATTCTAAATTATGGTGTGAGCCCCTTAAAAGAACAGCAGCTCTCCCACTTCTCAGTTGCAAGGATTCTTTGTCAGCCGACCTATCTTGAATTTAATGTTTGTTTGTAGCGTAATTTGTATGTACAACTCCTATGGCCACCAGGCTTTTTTTTTTCTTTTTTCTTTTTTTTTAAATTTGAGTTCACACCTTTTTAATGCCCTATATAGTACGGAGTAGTAAAGTGCAAGCAAAATAATACTAGTAGGAAATTCCCTATAACATGTGTAGGATGGCATCTAATTCCAACATTACACCTTAACCATCATGGCCTAGAGATACTAAATTCTGAGAAACTCATTTCTGGAAAATGAGCAAGCAGCCAAAAATACACATGATAAAGTTCATTCTTGAGATGGAGTCGATAACTCTAGCCAACATCATAAGGGCATGTA
The DNA here is from genome assembly GCA_019656275.1 of Rhododendron kiyosumense. Classification (NCBI taxonomy): domain Eukaryota; kingdom Viridiplantae; phylum Streptophyta; class Magnoliopsida; order Ericales; family Ericaceae; genus Rhododendron; species Rhododendron kiyosumense. The sequence goes on from BPLS01000180.1 coordinate 252,392, forward strand.
CACAAGACTAGTTATATGTTACTTTATAGCTATTTTATCTATTTTGGACACCAAAACAATCTTACACCAGCTTAGGTAATCCATTAGCTATTATTCCTTTACTGAAAATGCTCTCTACTAGTACCGAGCAATTATTCATAGTTATTCATTAAAAAATTATTTTTTCTCTCTCCTCCCAACCACTCTCTCATTCTCTCATTCTTTATATATTATTATATTATAAGATACTCTATATAGCAATTGAATAATATTTTATATAAGGATAGAGAGAATAATAGAGATGATTGGTGTGAAGTTGAGAGAAATTTGAATAGGTAAAATAAAAAAAATGAAGTATTAATAGGTAAAATACCTCACACTTAGTGTACATGCTCTAAGTGGGCTTGTGGAACTGACCTAGGATGCTAGAGCTAAGACGTAAAAGACACCGAAAATCTGAACTTTTGAAAAAGAATGTTAGTTTAGCCGAAACAACTTGTCTTCTACATACTTAATTAAAGACAGATTTTTGAAAAATGATTTAGAGAAACCCTTTAAATAATTTAAAAAAAATCCTAAAATGTTTGTCCAAAGGTAACCTAAAAACAGTATAGACTCACAAGAGAATTGTATCTGAATTCTATCTTGACAGTGCTGCATTCTTTCAAAATGAGTCCTACAATGTGATGAATAAAGTGTTACAGATCCGCACACCACCTTCAAAAATCTATATGGCTCATTTCTATGAGTTTTTTGACTCACTTTATGAGTTTTCGTGACTTACATTTTTTGAATTTTTGTGCCCTAATATATGAGATTTTGTGGTTGTTTATACTCCATATGATTTTTTTTTTTTTTTTTGTGGTGTTGCATCTGCATTTTTGTGGTGTTGTAAATGTATTTGGGTGTTGTATACAAATTTTGTGGATAAAAAGACGGCGCAAATCAAAATGGCGGCTCAAAGTTATGAGATTTTTGTAGTATAGTTTATGAGATCTTTTTGGTAATCAATTATGAGATTTTGTGGTGAAATATGAGATTTTGTGACTCAAAATACTAATCGCATACCGTACGACATTTTTGGGGGAGTTTATACCTTAGACAAACTAGAAACACCAGTCAGTGGTGTCATATAATTACTTCAGTTGAGCGAATTCATTTTACGACATAAAGAATAGCTAACAATATTAATTATTATCCTTTTTTTCATAAAATTAGAAACTAAAAATGAACTTCTCAAAAAGGGAATTTCAATGTACCTATAAGATTATTTCACAAAATAGAACAGCCGGAACTTGTAATTTTAATTTCTTCCCGAGTTTTCATGGTGCAAAACTAGATTTTGAAAATTAAAGATCAGTAATTGGGCTCTTCTTGGGCTCCACTTGATAAATTCAGGGCTCGTTTGACCTCTTAAAGCCGACGTTTAGGTGAAATATTTCTCTTTTTTTTTTTCCGGTTTTTTTGGAACCCAAGGGTTCACCTGTAGCCTCTGAATGAATACAATGTGCAAGTACAGCCATCCCTGTTTCGGGATTTGATTGGCAATTTTATTCACCCTAAAACGACCCGCTCTAGGAGGATGAGCCTAAACTGTCTTAAAGAAAGCTAAGCAACAAACTTAATAAAATTCATTCCACAAATGCAAGACAAAATAGACAAAATAGATTACACCTGGTTTCCAAAATAAAATTTACAAGAGAACTATACAAGATGAGTTCACATTCACAAAAGCTACAATTCCCCAAAAATTTGCATCATAAGATGAACTACACCAGAAGGACACCAAGTTGCCCCTCACCTCCACTCCTACAGCTTGTTAGACTAGTAGTGGACCAAAACTCTACATCAGATACTTGAAAAGACTGTGAGTGTTACTACTTCATTCAAGCGGAAAGCATAAAACAGTTTACCTGAGCAAACATGGATCGAGTAATGCTTCTAATCATAATTAGCAAGAATCAAATTATTTTTCACAAACCATTAAATAAGCACAATATTTCAAGAAGCCATAGGGTTGCTTCCCTCGCAACCAGGAGTTATGACGGTACCGTGACCCTGTGAACAGGGTACTTCCAACAATTTATACCCTGTTTGTGTACAGCAAATAGACAATTTATACCCTTCTTGTGTACATTAAGAAGAAGACAATTCCAACCAACAATACAGTTATGGCATGCTCTTGAAATAAAATCATGTTTCAAGCAACTTGATCCATATTCGCAACTGTCAAAATTTCCCAACATTCGCAGGAAAGTATAAGTTTAATTTTAGCAAGCCAACTTCAATGAAATAGCACACTCACCTTAAAGATCCAAAAGACAAAAGCGAAAGGCCTCATTCTCAACTTTGAGGTGGAGACTCGTCCCCCGATCCTAGAATATGAATGACACTACACTTAGTATAACTCATGCTCCAATTTATGTTATAATGCAAGTAAAATGATCGATGATGTGCTTCAATGCTCCTAAGATGATTAAGTGAGATTTGATACAAGAATTTGATAAGCCCTAAATAGTGTAAATAAGAGGGCTTATCTTTCTCCATTTTGTCACTCTCATGTGCTTAACTTGCTTTATTTAGATGATATTGCACGGATGGTGTGTTTTTGTGAGTTTCAGATAAAAAGGTGGAAATAAGGCGTTTTAAACGCCAAGGAAAACAACCCGGAAGCATCCAAAGAGCCGAGGCGACGTGGCACCCTACCATCGAGCCCAAAAATGATGAAAAGTAGCATTAGAAGGTGTGCCGGACATCGGAAGGCCACAGGACATGCATAGGGTGAAGAATCAAAGAAAGATAAAAAATTGTCCATGTGGTACCTGTACTTGAAAACTCAGTACCTGTACCCAGTAACCAGTAGCTTTGCAAAAATGCCATTCGAAGATTGGTACCGGTACCACAAAATTCAGTACCTGTACCCACTGGGATTTTCTGCAGAATTTTGTACCCGATAAAGCAACAACTTAGGGGTATTTAGGACTTTTGTAACACATTTTTGAGGGCATATAAATACCCCCAGACCTGATTTCACTAGGGGAACTTTCATTTTACACTTTCTCTCTCTACCTCCCTCTTCGCCTCTCCTCTTTAGTTCTCCTTCTCTCTTCAAGAGAGCAAGGATTTCAAGGTTTTGGGGATTTTGTCCTTAATTAATGTTGTAAGTACTCTTATTCTTTACATTAATCTAGCTTTTATTTTGGTTTTTGCTCATATTTTCGTATCTCTCTTCGTTTTGCCTTGTTTTTACACCCACTAAGGGTGAGTAGTGATCTAGGCTTGGTCATGGGGTGATTTCTACCCCATGACTTGGGTAGTTTAATGGTTTCTCTCATTTCTTGTGCTTAATGTGGTTTGTGAATGGATTAAGTTCTTATCTTTATGTAACAAAACCTAGGGTTGTTAACCTCTTTGATTATGTGTAGGCAAGGACTCGATCTCTTGCCACATATAATGCTTGGAGCTATGTCACTCTAAGTGTTTGCCAAAATGCCTCAAAAAACTTGTGAACTCTAACTTTGGTCTAAACTTAGGGTTGTTAACTTCTTTGATTGTGTGTAGACAAGTCTCCTTGGCACACCCAATGCTTAGAACCATGGCACTCTATGTGTTTGATAAAATGCCTAAACGAGTTCCTTTCCATTTCCAAGCCCCGTTGTATGAGTTAAACTTGATTTTCATAGTTAAATCTTCAGAGTGAGATCAAATGATAAGGACTCTCACTTGAGTTATCAAAGAGAAGCATTGAACGGCCTAAGTTATGGGCGGAATGAACCCCTAGACCTTGCCGCTTTTAGTTTCTAGTCAATTTTCGTTTTTAATTAAAGTTAGGAGGTAGAGAGAATTTTCATCCCTCAAAAGTTGGCCGTCTCAAAGCCGAACTCAAAGGTTGGATGTCCTAACGCTAAAAACCCTTCGTAAAGCAAACCTTCCGACCTAGCTTCATTGGCTCCCTGTGGATTCGACCTCGGACTTCCGAGTTTATTATGCTACAGCTGACCTAACCCTACGCTTGGGGCATTCCTATTATAATTTATAACCCATATTATGGTGGCAAGCAGAATTCCCAAGGATAATGCTTAGTCCGTGACTAACATGTACTGTTCTGACCGTATCCAAAACATAATCGTGAATTGAAGAATGAAACTTTAACCATTGAAAAGTAAACTTCTTCCTCTTCGAAACGACAGGTCATTCATCAAAAATGGAGTTCAGGTAACCTTACTACGGCCTCACGATTATAACTTAACGTAATATTAAAACTGGTACAGAGACAGATTTTGAGTAAACTTTAATAGAAAATCTGTTATTTCTCGGGCATAACCACAGTGCACGGGTTGCACCGTTGGAAAGCCCTACAAGTCTAGTTTTCAGCAAAGAAAGCAGAATGTGATTTCGAGTCTCGAGCTAGGAGATATGACTATTTTCCCAACTTGTGTCAGTGCAGTTAGCAATACGAGTTTCACAACAGTAGTTTGGTGCGTGATTTTTAACATTTTCCCCTCTTTGAAATAAATTCTGAAAATTTTACTCAATCAACTAGACATGCATATCCATCTCCAATAAAAATTTCAGAAAATTATAAGGTCGGCAAGTTAGTGAGAAAAATTCGTTAAGAACATGACAGATTTAGTCAAGTTCAAGCTCTAATTAACATACACATAAGCCACACGAATTTACTAGGTTAAAATCCATTCTCCTATGACCTGATTAGGATTAAAGCTACTAGAATATGCAGGTATATACAAGTTTGATCAAAACCCAAAACAAAAATTAGGTTTAGGATTGGGATTACCTTCAATTAGATTTTTCCTAATTCTTTCACCTTCTCCTTCCTCTTTTCTTCTTCTTCTTCTTCCCCTCTCTCTCTCTCTCTCTCTCTCTCTCTCTCTCTCTCTCTCTCTCTCTCTACGTGAT
>BPLS01000180.1:257297-317007 GCA_019656275.1 Rhododendron kiyosumense
TCGAACAAAACGGTGGAGGGGTGTGGAATGGTGTAGAATACCGTAGAAGCTAGGTTTATTAGGGAAGAATTATCCCATGAGGTTGGGTTTATAGGTTTAAATGTGCCATAACTCATCTCTACCCTTCATTCCACCTACCAAGTCAATCTTTTTTAATTAACTTAATTAAACCCTCAAATTTAATCCCTCTCTTCTTTCTTTTTTTTTTTTCCTCAACTAAACCCTCAAATTAAATCATGTATTGCTTAACAATTAATGAATGATATGCGAATAATAACACAACTCGTGTAACAAATAGCATGACCTATGCAACATAAAGGTAAATGACATATGCGATGCACGTGCGTGCTCGGAACAGGTGTTACACACCCTCTTAAAAAAAAAGGTGAACGTAACCCTCCATTTTTATTGGTTTAAATGGTGAAGGGTTTCACTCTTGTAATATACTTTTTGATAAGTGTAGTAGGCCGACATAATGGCTCGTGCCTGCGTCGAGCAGACATCGAGCCTCCCGCGAATGGTCCATGCAATCCGAACCTTGTTGATGGATCGGCTTGGCTTGTCTTGAGGTTCGGCAAAGTCTCTCTAGAAGTCAGAAGAAGCCATCAACCGAGCATGCCGACCGGACTCCAATCACTCCACGTTTGGCCTTGAATGGACGTGGGGACCATGCTGCCAGCTCACCCACGTGGGAACAACAATTGCAACCATGATGATGACCGTGACGTCATTGAGCGGTTACATGCTTGGATAAGAATGGGGGCACATGATCGAAGGTGCCGGCTCACTCCATAAATGGTTATAAAACCTTAGCGTGATGCAAGGGTGACATCAACCGAGATGTGACAAGCACATGTACAGTCTTGGAGGCCAAACTAAAGTAAGCCCTATAAATACCCCTCTATGCCCACCCTAGAGAGGGACATTCTTTGATACTGGAAAACCCTAGTTCTTGGTTTTTATCTCTGAGCAACTATACTCATCCTTGCATCAGAGGGCCATTCTAGAGATTCTCCGGTGTGGTCTTTTAGTTGTACTTCCTTGTGCAGGCTAGGTGGAAGCTAGGAGCCACTCTCAATCAAACCACAGTCAATGAAGGAGTGAATCAGATTCATCGGAGTCCCACAATAAGCATGATATCACTTTATAGTGGGATTCATACCATTTCAACCAATGGGAAAGAGGGTAATGTCTACCCTCTTTTAAAGATAGTGAACAAAATTAAATTCGATTTAGTTGCTAAGCAATTAATTATTCAATTCTCTTATTTTCGTTTGACCAAAAAAAAAAATTTATTCAGTTCTCTTGGGGCATCGTCATCACATGATGCCTAAACATACTTCATCACCATACATTCATGTGGGGTCTATGCACTTTATTCTAGGCTTACAAGAATTTGTGGTGGAGAAGAGTGTTGGGACGCGATGTGGCGTTGCTCCAGGAACACCCAATAATTATTCCTGGCTGTAATAGTTGTATTAGCAAAGTGACGTTCTCTTGCCATGTATAAGGCGGGTTCGGCTCCCCTCCAGTATGGTACTGTCCAGTCTGATCCATTGCAAGGCTGAGATTCATTCATTCCATCCACATGCATATCTATGGCTACACTTTTGTCACATGGACAAGGTCACTTTCCACCCAAAAGCCCTCTGTTTTTGGCTCTCAGCCAATACAACAAGAAGTTTTGATCCCGCCAAAAATGATTTTTTTTTCAAGAATGCTACTCATACAATGATCCAAACACAACAACCTATACAATCTTTCACATATATGTGGGGCCCATATATAATAGTATGTATGAAGTTCACATGTATGTGAGAAGTTGTATTTAGATTGTTGTGTAAGTATTATTTTTGGTGTTTGTTTGATCTTCCGCCAAAAATGATATTCATTCCCACTAAAAAACTACCTGCACATTGGCCGTATTCCACTTAATTTTTTCTAAACTTTTAGTTTTTTCTTTATTCAAAAAATTCTTTTCGGATTTGTACGTCGAGACAAAGTAATAATTCATAAAAAAATTTCGGACGAACAAATAAGGACAAAACTAAAAGTTTAGAAAAAATTAAGTGCAATATGGCCAGTGTGCAGGTAGTTTTTTAGTGGGAATGAATATCATTTTTGGCGGAAGATCAAAAAAACACCAAAAATAATACTTACACAACAATCTAAACACAACTTCTCACATACATGTGAACTCCACACGTACTATTATATGTGGGCCCCACATATATGTGAAAGATTGTATAGGTTGTTGTGTTTGGATCGTTATATGAGTAGCATTCTTGAAAAAAAAAATCATTTTTGGCGGAATCAAAACTTCTTGTTGTATTGGCTGGGAGCCAAAAACAGAGGGCTTTTGGGTGGAAAGTGAGCTAGTCCATGTGGCAAAAGTGTAGCCATAGATATGCATGTGGATGGAATGAATGAATCTCAGCCTTACAATGGATCAGACTGGACAGTACCATACTGGAGGGGAGCCGAACCCGTATAAGGCATCTCTTGAACACACCATGCAATAGTGTGAAATCCCAGTCTATTTTGACAATTGGATTCATACTCAATTTGTAGGTCTTGAAGGTTAAATAATAACGGTTCATTTTTCTCAAAACAAATGTAAATGTTTTAGACTGGCCGTTACCGATTTCCATCCGTCTATTTTTTTTACATAGAAAATAAATTATGTAGATTGTCAAAGAGACAATACAAAACTCTAATATCAAGCCATAATAGGCTAATAACCAAAGAAACATAGACAATGATAATAAAAGGAAACTCTCCATGGTATCTAAAGGAGTCTCTTCACAATGGACAAACAATACTCCGCGAAATATAAACCAAATAAAAGAAGTTGTCAAATTCAAAGTCCTTTCCTAACAAATCTCAACCTTGACTTGAATTCCATAGCATCCAACAACATAGAGCGATCATCTCACCAATACACTCTTCTCCATGACCACAAGGGTCAAACAAAGAGTTTTAACAATATACCGCGGGTAGATGCAGTCTCCTCCTCAACCTCTTGCCAAAAACAATCTCTTGTTTCCTTAGCAAAGCTTTGTATAATCCTTTTTGAACTAGCAAAACACGCATCTTCACAAGCCATAGACCGACGTTGATACTTTGCTCATCAAACTTCTCAACTTCGTATCAAGCCGTCATATTACAATCACAATCAGCAAAACAAGAACAACAGAATATACAAAATTCAAGGATGGAACCCTAAACTTTGTTACCATTTTGTTATGATAACCACGGAGCAAAGAATAAACAAACCAACAAATTAACAATCAAAATAAGGACAAGATTTTTGTGGTTCAACTTAAGCACAAAGCTTAAATGTACTTTGCAAAAAATGAGAGATGATTTCACTATGAACGAGGAGAGAATATAAAGAACCGGCTATATCCGTAACGCTCAATGAAGTATCAAACGAAATTTAGGGACAAATCTCTGGTAGAACCTGAAAGGGAGCACAAATAGCTAGTAGAATCGATCTAATATGGGCTTGGCCTTTTTGGTTGCATTTGGGTTGATTTCTGTGGTCTGGGTTTTTTCTGGTATTGGGTTCAAACATTAGGTTTAGGCTGGGCCTGGCCCACTAGGGTCCTGCTAGTGTCTTGTTATCAGAAATTTTACAAAAATGAGAGGTGAAAAAGTAGGTTTAGATCTCGCGAGATGAAGGTGCTCAATGCATTTCTACTCCTGTTATAATGTAACAGGTTTTCATAATCTTAATGAAATGGAAACTTTTTTTGCCGATCAAAAAAAAAAAAAGAATCAGTCTAAAAAGACAACACAAAACCCTAATATCAAGCCCCAATAACCAAAGCAAAATAAAACTCCAAAATGATACCAAAAGGAAAGTCTCCATGGTATCTAAAGGAGACTAATGAATTCAAAAAGGACAAACCCTGATTCTCCCAAAGTCCAATAGCCTGAAGGAAAAGCAACTGGTAACGAACCAATATCCAAACTGGTCATTGAAAAGCTTGCGGTGAATGCCAAAAGACTCCGTTTGCACGCTTGTTTTTTTTTGGACTTTGAATTGGTGCTGTACCGTAATGTGCACAAATTGTTGGTTGCGGAAATGAGATCCGAGCCGTCGAATGTGCAATCCCACGGCTCGGAGGTGTGCACCATGGCATTACTTAACACCATCCCCCAATTGGTTTTTCCCTCAAGATCCTGTTTGTTTAGTGAGTACACTAATAATGAAGGGGTTTATTTGGAAAAAACTTCTAGAAATTTTTAGTCATAAAAGCATAAAATTAGCCGGCTAATGACCGCGTTGAACGCAGACATTCGGCACGTAAGTTAACTAAAGAGCAAATGTTATATGGACTGATTCAATGGTCACTTTTTTTTACTACGGTGCATAAATTGACCGCTATTTGTTGCATGCAGATGGCCTATTGAAGACTTTCGAAACAACTCGCATCGTGGGTCTAGCTTGGACCAGTTCAACGCGTCACTTTTTTACGATGGTGCATATATACCGCTAGCTTGGACCAATTCAACGGGTCACCTTTTTTTTTACGACGGTGCATAAGCTGACTGGTGACTGCATTTTGTTGCGTCCAGATGGCCTATTGAAGACTTCCCCATGTAATATAGTACTTACTATTGCCGAGCAAAAAAAAAAATATAGTACTTACTATTAACTTAATTAGGTTGGAGCCAATCTAATTACGTGGTTCTATCTTACTGGCGAATGATTCAAATGAACTTCTGGGTTGTTAACACAATATTTTTCTATCTTTTTTCTTTTTATGAATATAAAAACAATTTTTATTTAAAATCGTCGAGATTGGACAACTGGCTGTGAGAAAAAGAATGAGAATTATAGATGTTGAATCGTTCATCATCTTTGAGATGGACTAGTAATTAACCATACATTGAAACTGAATATTTATTGGTAGATCAGTACCCACCAACAGGACAAAAGGATGAAGCTTTAAAAAAAATAAAGTACTCCCTCATTCCATGTATACTTGTAACAACCGTATATGTCACCCGTTACGTATGAGAACGGGTGTGATAATATATAGTACATGTACATTTTCTAACGTCAAATAATAATAATAATAATAATAAGAGAAGGAATGTGCAAGTCGTGTCCAATAATGGATCAACTGAAATGAAAAAATATATGTTCAGTCAATGGTGCTGGTATAATGATGAAACTATTATAAATTGTTTTCAAAATTTTAAAAACTCGTCAGCATTCGTAAAGTTTAAGATATTTGTTTGTTGTTTGGTAAAATAAAAGTACTATCTATGCACTAAAGTCAACTAAATATCTTCTAGGATTGATTTCAAAGGATATAATTTTAAGGTAGTCAATTTATAAAAGGTAGACAACAATATTCTCAGGTATTTTAAGTGTTTTTTTTTATAGTATTTTGTATCATGGAACTTAATTATCTACTGTTCTTTTTTTTATCGCTTGCTAGCTGTCTTCAAATTCTAGAGCTGCCCTCGGTTATTTAGACCGTTCTACCCATATCAAGTTCTAATAAAAAAAAATTGCCGATCAAAGAAAAAAACAAAAAAAAAAACAGCTTGATCTAGACTGCTAGTGTGAAGAATGATAAGGGCAAGTTGATCAGAAGTTGAAAACCTATTGCAATCTTGACTGAGTGGGCTTATTTGTAATATTTGGGTTTTTTTCATGGATTTTTACGGGTTTTATTTATTTTTATCAAGGCTTCTAGGCTATCAGTGTTATGGGTTATTCCCATTTTGGTGTATTTTCCAACCCTTGCTTGAAAACCCCTTTCCCCCTTTTTCTTTAATAAAATATTACTTTTGCCGATAAAAATAAAAAAAAAAATCTTGACTGAGTGTTTAGCATTTTTGTTGGGGCCCACCTATAAAAGTGTATGTGCAAGATATGTATACAAACGTATGCATCCTTAGCATTTTTGATACAAAAAATAAACTTGATCAAATATCGATAGAAGTATCAAAAATTGAATTTTGCTTTGAAAAATGGATAGTTTATCTTTATTATTATTGGCAGAAATTAGATCGTTCATTTTATAAACCAAAATTCAAATTTTGATATATCTATTGACTTCCGATCAAGCTGATTTTTTGCATGGCAATACTATTCTGCGGGTCTTAAAATATGAACGGATCATATCACAACAATAGACACTTGGTGGAGTTCATAATAGGTGGTGGTGAAAAAGTGGGATTTTACACCGACAGTGAATTGAATTTATTTGAATTTCCGATTGACCGACAAAAAGAATACACCTTTTGTCCCTAAATAAGTGTCCGGCGTGCAAACTTAGACCTTATAAACGATGCATGTTTTTGGTTAAAAAATCGAAATTTTTTTCACAATTTGATAGAATTCATTACCATCTATTGATTTGTGAAAAAAAAAATTAATTTTTTTAATGAAACAAATGCATCTTTTTAAATGCCTAAATTTGCACGCCGGACACTTATTTAGGGACGGAGGAAGTAGAATTTATTCTCCAATAATATACCTTCGAGATTCTCATGGTCACTTTCAAGGCATACATACTTCTTCTTAAATCATTTGCAAGTTGAAATAGTTTTATTTGCAAGTTGAATTAGTCTTCTTATTAGTACTTCCTACTTATTTTACTATGTAATTTACCATGTAAAATGGAAGCTCCCACTTTTTTTTTTTCCCTTCGCCTTATTGTGGAAAATTAATCCACAATACTCCCTCCGTTCCATATTGAGAGTCTCACTTTCTTTTTCTTACAATTTTTCAAATCAAAAAATCAACTCTTTCGGTGCATTATTTTTTAAATTTTTTCGCACCGTATTAAAGATCTCGATTAGTACTTTAATTTGGTGCGAAAAAATTTAAAAAATTATATACGGAAGTAGTTGATTTTTTGATTTAAAAAACGGCACGACTTTTTATGGTGGACTGTCAATTTGAAATGGAGGGAGTAAGATTTTTCCATATTAGGGAGGAAGGTTGGATTCACAATAAGGTTACTGAATGTGACCCTGGTGGTCATGGGTTCCTTGTTTTCAGAATAATTCCATGTGTGGGTTTTCTCTTCTTTATTTTAATTCCATGTTACTATTTTTTTTTTTGTTTCGCTATTAATTTCATCTTTTTTAATGTTTGTGATATTCCCGTGACTCTTTTTTGATTGGTCATTCGTATCGGCAAAAAGAGTCCAAAGAGTTAAAAATAAATAAATAAATACCAAACAACTGTTTTTTTTTTTTTCTTTAGTGGCGTCATATTTGATTTTTTCAATTTCCGTCGACCTCTTAATATTTTTTTTTTATTCCTCTCGTCGTAACAAATGATTAATCCTAAAAATTACAATGAAAAGTTAAACAAAAAGATGAGAAAAGTAAATAACATTGAAAAAAAGTACCAGAGCAAATAGGAAGAACCCTCGGTCTCATGTGGTGAAAATATGGTAAACAAGTGATCTTCTTTCATATTTCCTAAACTGCAAACCCTATCAAAACCAAAGTTACCAAACCAAACAATACAAGCTTTATTTTCTGTGCAAAAAAAGACAAAAAAAATCGAGAAAAAAAAGAAGTGAATGGTGAAGAATGAATTGAAAACTTTTCGAACCACATTGAATAAACCGCACCATTATATGAGGAAGATAAACACTCTGATTCTTATTAGAAATGGCGCTCCAACATTAAGCCATGATCATGATCATGAGGATGCTGAGAGCTCCAACAAACCAAGCACGACACCGAGACAAAGCAATCCCAGCAGCTGCCGACGGAGGAGGTGCGGTGGTGCCTGCTGGGGGAGGAGGAGGAGGTGCCGTAGCACCAGAGGTGGACGGAGGTGGTGGAGATCCGACTGGACTCGCTGATCCAGCCGGTGAAACAGTGATGGCTAGCTTCATTCCTGATGGGCAGTGCTCGGGAAAGCCACATATGTACCACTGGCTCCCTGAAGTGGCCAGCGTGATTACGTCGTCGCCGGAAGTCAGAGGTACGGCCCCGGTTGGCACCGTACATTGCTGGTAGTTTATTTCATTCACGATCACCACATTGTGAGCTCTTTGTGTGTAATTGAAAACTGGCCAGGCCAACAAAAATCGCTAGTTAGGAAACACAATCAAAGGCCTTTTTTTTTAAAACAAATCAAAAAATAAAATCGAAGGGCCTAATTTTCATACCCAATTGATATCTTAACTAAATAAATCAAACCCATGTAATGAAAACAGTAAAAAATTCTATTTAGGAATCAAAAGTCCTAGTTGTCAAGGATACAATATGATAAGCAAAGTCAACGTGATAGTTGAGAAATCAAAGCTCTAATTATGGTTTTTTTTTTTTTTTTCCAATGAAAGAAGAGATTATTTGAATCATATATATGAAGTACAAAGTACAAATCCGAGATATTATATCAATTGTAAGAGTTCACGAGATAATTAAACCCAACTAATACAAGAAATACGCCCATGATTGGAAACAAAAGAAAGAAAGGAAAAACCTTTCTAAGGAAAGAAAACCCATGTGCATGGGGGAGAGTTTCGAACTTCTAATCTCTTAGCGAGATGCAAATAGAGAAAAAAAGGGGCTTCTAAGTTACAAGAGTACTGGTTTATTTGATAACTTTCAATTGGCAAGGAGAATTGAGAACTCTCGTGCAATTCTTTAGGAGGCTGGTCCTATTCCGTTGAGAAAAATAAGTATATATATTTTTTAAATAAGTACTTTTTTTATAAATAAAGATAACGCATTGTGGGTGAATGACATGTCTTGTAAAATGAAAAATAAATACTTTAAAGATAAGAATTTTAACGAAACGGGAAAAGATATTTAAAATCCATTAGGGAACGTGACCACCATGAACCAAGGTGCATGGATCAGCCACTGTGGATGAATAGAATGTTGTCACATTGCAATCTATAGTACCATATGCATTAATTCTGGATGAGTTCGCATACAGAGTTAATTCGTTTTCGCCGAAGAAAAGTTAGTCTAGTACTAAAACACCACCAAGTTACAGTGGGCAAATAAACGTACCGAGTGTATCGCCGACGACGAACGTTTTCCCAGAAGCCCATGCTCCGTAATCCACGCCCAAATTCCATCCTTGGGCATCCCCGACGACAAACTCTGTTGCCGAAGTTGAAGGAAAAGCAACTACAAAAATAGCCAAAGCAACCAAGATATTCACAGAGGCCATTAGGAGAGTATCTCTTTCACCAACTTGTTCCCCAGATGGCTTATTGAGTTCTCACACATTCTAAGGTGTTTGATTTTGGGTCGAATTTATAAAGAGTTTGTTTGTCTTAACCATTGAGAAGAAGGAGTAGTGTCTTTTTCGGGGCTAAGGGTGGCATGGGACCACCCTAAATATTTCATAAGGCATTGTTTGTGATGTGACAAATCAGCTAATGGTTGTTATCAAAAAGATTGACCAATCTACTTTTGGCATTATCTTCTTGGCATAAACTATGTCTTACAGGATCATAACGTGGTTACACCCAACGACAACGACATGGAACAAGATAATGCTTTGTGTTGAATCGATCACCATCTAACTCGTTGAACAGAAGAAGTTTCATTTAATGAACGGGGAAAACGGTAAGCTAGACAGAAAAAAAGCAGCCGATCCGGATACTTAATTTGCTGTGTTTGCAGAATGAAAAGGTCCGTGTGCCTATTGACACAAATATTTTTATTAATTTCATGCAGGTTTGAGGTTAGAGAAGGATTCTAATCTATATATATTGGAGTATAAATTTCATTTTGGTAAGGGTTAATTACAGATTACCCTCTCAAACTCTACACTTTGCCCCCTTAATCTATCATTTAGTATCATTTAGCCTATTTTGTTACTCTTCCGTCCTGATTTGAGCCTTAGATTCCTATTTGGCATTTACGTATGGAAAGTTTATGCTACAAATGTCCAACTTCACTGAGATATTAGTATGAAATCATTTTACAAGACATATATAAAATTTTTGCAAACAACAAGTGATCAAAATTAGAGTCATAGTGTGCTCTGTAGAGTAAATAAATGACAAAGAGAAGTATGTTCCTCAAACTTGATGTACTTTAAAAAAGTAGAGAAAATTTATGAATATATTATGAACAAGCCATATAAATAATATATAGCAACGTCTAATAGAGAAAAAGATATTTTGGTCATAAATTAATCACAATGGTCTTCTTGTCGGTATATCATCCTAGTTTCGAGGACGGGCCCTCGAGTGAATGCTTTCCCGCGATATAGAAATAGATAGAGTGGGTTTTCCCTCATCCGTGCATGTCATATCAGAGTCTAACGGTCAAATCCGGACGGATGAGCTAGCGACAGAAGGGAATAAAGTGAAAAAGTGTGATTGCTTAAGGGGACAATTTGCAATTATGGAAGTGATGGTTTAAGGGGACAATATGTAATTATGGTGATGCTGCTTATGGAATTTTTTGGCAGTTTGTATATGGCATTACTTTTTATTAATTTTATTCTGTGTATGGCATTTCCTCGCAAGTTTGTCTTCGCTTAGCCCTTTTTTTATTTTTAACAAACAAGAAAAGATTTACTCCATTAATCTGCTGGGCGAAAAACGCCTAAATATCATAGATCATAGAACCCCATGGGGTAGAGCCATCCACAAGTCGGACAAACCACTAGAAAGAGATTTTCTTACACTAACATGTGCAACACGATTTCAATCATATTTTACAAAATTCAAGTAAAATGATAAAAATGAATCTTTGAGAGCTAAACAATCCTGTATGATCACACTGCAGTATTCAAAGGTGGAGCCTTCACATAATTCTTTATGATCGCCTCCCCAATCGATTTGATAATCACATTGGGATAATTCAGAGCAATCCCCATGTCCTATATGACTTTCAGCTTCGGTCTGCTTTTTTTTTTAATATATATTTTTTTATTCCTCTCGTCGAGATAAATAATTAATTCTAAAACTTATGACGAAAGAACTAAACAATTTGATGAAAAAGTAAATACTCTAAAAGATAAAGAATACCAGAGCAATAATTTAGGAAGAACACGTCTCTTGTGGTGAAAAATGGTGAACAAGTGAACTTCTTATTAATTTTGGAATATTATTAATTTCGAATTCCTCAACTAAGTATAAACCCTATCAAACCAAATTAAACCAAACCAGAACAAACAATTCAAAACTGCACCATGAGAAAAAATAAACAAGCAATGTGAACATAATCAGAAAGGTGTCCGAAATTAAGCCATAATCATCATGAGGATGCTGAAAACCCCGACAACCCAAGCATGGCACTTCCAGGAAGCAATAATCCCAGTAGCTCCCGACGACGGAGGAGGTGGCAGCTCAGTGATCCCACCACCGGAGGGACTTGGACTCGCTTCAACAACAGTGATGAGTAGCCTCATTCCTTGCGTGCAGTGGGTGGGAATGCCACATATGTAAGAATGGTTCCCTGGTGTTTTCAGCTGAATCACGTCTTTGCCGCTAGTCAGAGGTACGGCCCCGACTGGTATCGTGCAGTTGACGTAGTCTGACAGGGACACGTTGATCACATTGTGATCCTTTGGTATGTAGTTGAAAACTGGGCCGGCAAATGTTAGTTAGGAAGCAATCAGGGCAAGAAAAACTTAATTAACACAGAAAGGGAAAGAAAAAAGACCCAGAAAGTTTTTAAGAGAAAAAATATTTTGGAATCACGTGCCCGTTAATTAGCTGGTACACCAAATTAAATGTTTTGGTGTATGGTATCCCAAAAATGAGCTGCGGTAAGTATTTCATAGAGAGTGACAAGTATATTTCAGATATAGAATACTTGTCAGTGAGTGGAAATTTTGATTTCATATGGAATACTCCATCCGTTCCGATTTGTTTGTTCTCTTTTTGACTTATATATGTCCCAAATTAACTGTCTAATTTCAAAATCAATGGATCAGATTATATAAATTTTCAAATCAATAGATCAGATTTGATTTTCTCAATAATTTTTTTTTTTGACAGTGAAGAAAGTTTTCATTAATTATCAGAAAGATGCAAATGGTACAATAGGAAATGGAATGCATTGATAGAGGTTCGAAGAGAGCAAACTCTTCTACTATTGCTACTCGCAAAAACATAACCTACCTCTAAGCTCCTCAAATTTTTTAAAAAACAAAAACAAAAACAAGACAACAAAAGAAAATAAACACTTCCTCCTTCCCGATTTGTTCGTCCAATCTCGGGTTTTCCACTTATTGAGAATAAGTTGGAAATTCGAGATTGGACAAATAAATTGGGAAGGAGAAAGTACTTACCAGTGTACTTGAAATACTTACCACAACTCCATTTTGAGATAACATATACCAAAACATTTTCGTGTACCCAAGGTCCCCCGTTCCACCGAGGTTCTTATTTTGTACAGTAAGTACTTATTTTTACTTTATGAGACAGATCATTCTTTCACAATATATCACATCTAATTTAAAAAATAAGTACTCATTTTAGTTAGAGAAACAGAGTCTGACTCTCATCCAAGGAAAGTGGTGGATTCGGAAATTTAAACTGGAGGGAGCACTTTTTTTTTTTGTTTTGCTCAACAAACGAAATAATTTTATTACTCGAAAGGATACATCGAGGGAAAAAACATGCTTCTAACTTTTATAGAATCTAATTTTTGTATCAATGCTACTTTCAGACCATGCTTCTAACTTTTAGAGACGGCTTGTTGTCTCTATGATAAAAAGGCCTAAATTTGAAAACATGCACGTACAGCAAGTGCATTAGCTTAAGAAATAAATCATGCTACGCATATCGGATACCGAATTTGTTTACGGCAAAGAAAAGTCGAAAGTCAACTAAAATAACACCAAATACAACGGGTTAACGTACCGAGCGAATCGCCAACGACATACGTTTGTTCGGCAGCCCATTCTGTGTAATTAACATGAAGATCCCATCCCGCGGAATCCCCAACAGTCCAGTTTGTTGCCAAAGTTGAGGGAAAAGCAACTGCAAAAATAGCCAAAGCAACCAAGATCTTCCAAGAGGCCATTGTAAGAGGATCTCTTTGGCCTACTTCTTTTTCTTTCTTTCTTCCTTCTAATGGTGTCTAGCTTGATTTGGGTCGAATTTATAAGGGTTTTTAGTCTTGGCAGAGCAGAATTAGCCGGCTAAGGGCGGCACAACCCGGCCCGCAAGTCTTTTACTGGTTCCAAAGTTTCCAAGGCATCGTAATTAAGTATTTGTGAGGTGAGAAATCAGCTGATGGATTCTACGAAATAGATTTACCAAATTTAATAGACAAACATATGTAAAAAAAAAAAATGAAAAGATGGACTATGATATGGATGGTCAATATTTGGACGGAGTCAAGATTTTATCTTTGAGGTGGCGAACATATGTACTAGTACAAAAATGAAAAGACTATGATAAAGATAGTATTGACTTTAGATAAAATTCAAAATAACATAATAAAAATTATAATAAACTGTATTTGTCATATCCGCAAGCATCACAACCCGTGAAAGTCGCTTGATATGTTGTTTTCCTTTCTTTGGTTTTATGTTAGGTTCCTTTCCTTTAATTTGTGTTAGTCAAACACCTTAATTTAAACAGAATTTGAATAAAAGACAAAGTTTGAAGTCTGATTTTCTTAATTTGTGTTAAGAAGGGAAAGGACGGTGAATCCAGAGATCACCCGAGGGTAGACTCGTGGGACAAGAAGCTACAGCCCTATCAAATGAAGTCGGTCCATAGGATAGAAGAATACGGCTGATTGGTGTTTTGTACAAAATTTCATTCTACTCATTAGATTTGGCTTTGGACTATGTTTTTTCGCCTCCTTCATCATAGCAAAAACCAGAGGACTAAAAAAACTTTTTATATAACAAAAATATTACTCCGTACTTATGAATAAACCTATTGGTGGTAGGCCTATATAAATAGGGGATCAATTATTTTTATATTTCAATCTAATAATAGTATTTTTTGAAATTGTTGTGGTGGCAACCGTCGCTATTTGTCCTCCCTTGGCTCCATCCTTGGCATTACATATAACGCATATATGGTGGCGACTCCAGGGGACTGAGACTGTGAGTAGGTCATTCATAAATCCGATTATCAAGATGAAATAAAACAAAATAATATCCGTACTAATGAAAAATTAATTATGTACTTTTTTCAAACAAAAAATAAAAAATAGCTTAACTAAACCTCTCAATATATAAGTGGAAGATACATATGTCAAATGCATTCGTTTTATCTTAGCAAAAATAAATAAATAAATTAGCAAAAAAAGTGTTGGTTTACTATGTATATTGTATAAAAAAAAGTACAAAGGCATGAACTTCTATAATTGCATTGACGATGTTAATCACCATTAGAATTGTTTTTTTGTTTTTGTTTTTTTGGTAATGCTAGGTGTTCCAGGCCAACTTGCGTGCACTTCAGACTAATCCCTACAGCATCTCCCACAGCCATTTCACACACTTACGCGTGGAGGTGAGGTGGCCCCAAGAGTTGTTTTATCGACAAAAGTAACATTTTATTAAGGAATAATGAGGAAGGAAAATCTAATAAAAAGTTGGACAATAAAGCCAATTAGATCAAGCCCAAACACCTAACAGGCATAGCCCTACAAATTAGTGGGCCTAAAATGCCCAAATATAACAATACAAGCCCTGCAATACTTGAGGGGTCTAAAAACCCAAAGATGCTCCTACAAATCAGTGGGCCATAAGAGTTGTTGGTAAAGATAATTGAACCTGAGACCTTAGGATGAAACAACACCTAAGTCCCAAACCAATACCATACATATACTGATACAATACAAAAACAACAACAAAATAAAGACATGATAGTAGTGGATAGTTGAACCAGGGAAAGAGGAACTTAAATTGACTTTCGATATTATGGTACCGAAAAACTTGGGCTTACTAAATTTGAGTGAAGAGGTAGCCCTGGACAGAACTCAATAGAAAAACATAACTCATGTAGCAGCCCCCAATTGATTAAAACATAAGGCTCAGTTTGATTTGCTTCGATTTATAGTCCACGGTCGTGAACGGTGTACTCAATACCATAATTTTTTTTTATCAATAGCATAAGAGTTATCCCTATATTCAAAAGAGATGAGACTAATCCATCATAATTTAATGGGGTCATATTTTTACCAAATAGAATTCTCAGTATAATAATTACTACTAGCAAAAGAAAATTTTCCATGGGGTCAGCCGTCCCCGCCCTTTTCCAAGTTGCGTTGCAAGTGGGCATGTACTATACAAAAAGTCCGTGGACATAGCAAAATTGTGCTCGAATCGTGCATAGATTACGTTGTAGGTTCCATTAAAGGTTCCACACAAATAATTCAAGCCGTTCATTACGTTTAAAATATTTTTCCGAGGGCCTGTGCTAGTAGCAAGGCTCTATACTATATCTCATTTCGTGCCGCATTTTTTACAATTCACAATATTAAACTTAATTTAGGCAAATTAGCGTTTCTTAATTTCAAGTACTAGATAGTTGAAAACTGAAATGGTCGTCGTTTTTATTTTTTATATTCTTTGGAGTAATTGGTCTTCGAGAACCTGTTTTTCTTTTATGATTCACTTTTTACATTTTGATCTATATGTGATCATTAATTTTTTTTTTTTTTTTTTTTTGCAAATGGCATTTCTTTGGAGGTTTGATTTTGCTTAGCCTTGACTGTTGGGATTAAACACGTTCGAACTACATGTTCAAACTCTCAGGATCTCGAATGCTACAAATGACAAAAAACAAATTAGAGAAAGTGAGAGAGAGAAAAAGATAAAACACGCAGACATACAAAGTTCGATAATTGCCTACTTTTCAAGAGCCACACGAGTTCACTTGAATCAATAGAGAAAACTCTCAAAGTTTCTCTCTACAAGTATAGCTAATAGCGTTTTCTCTCAAAGAATACGATATTCTGAAAGTTCTAGCCCTACAAAATTTATTCAAGGCCTTAAATACACGCGTGTCTTTCTTGCTCCCGACTGTTCGTACGGAATAATATTCAGAGCCTAGCTCCTTATTTTTTACTTCGGCCAAAACTATCCGGACGGCACTCGATCAATTCCGTCCGGACGGGACTTTCAGCAATCTTGGAAAAACTCAGATCTTCACACAGCCCAACATTGACATATTCAATTCTTGAAGTTCAAAAACTTTAGTTTCGTTTTCTCTTTTGAACAAGTTTATTAGCACCTGTGCACAAGACATGATAGTACTGTAAATTGGTTGTGGCCGGATATATTTCGGTTATAAACTTATTTTCCACCTTTGCTTTGTGGGTTTTCGATCTCTTCTTTATTTTCCCTATTCCTAAACTTCTGTTTTGGTATTAGTTTTTTCTTTTCTATATTTCTATTATATTCACGGGAAACCTTTTTCATTGTTAATTCTCCTCGGAGAGAAAAATCTAAAAAGTAAAAAATTACAACCTAAATAAATAATAAAGTTCATTAAGGACGAAAAAAATACCAAACAATTATTTTTTGTCTTTAATTAGTTCGTTCGTCTATATAAATTTCAACTTTGGTCTGCTATGTTATATTTTTCTGCTTCCTCTTCTCGAGACAAATGATTTATTCTAAAAATTATGATGAAACACCATATAATTAATTTGATAGGAAAATTGAATACAACCGAAAAAATAGCAAAGCAAGAACTTAGGAAGAACCCTAGGTCTCTTGTGCATGGTGGACTATGGTAATTAAACAAGTGAACTTTTTTTTTTTTTTTTTATCGGCAAAATTTTTTATTAGAAACTCGACAAAGAGTATATCAAGGTAGACCAACTTGTAACGCCCCGATTTTTCAGGAGCAAATAAAAAAAATTTCTTAAGAAAGTTTGCTAAATAAATATAATTTTCTAAAATAAGATTTAGCTATTACAAACTCAAGATAGATTTAGTGATTCAAAATACATTAATTTCAAAGCCGACTCTAGGCTTGATACAGATTCCAAGCATACTCGATCTTCGTTCCTGATATTCTATTCATGTCGAACTGCACCATCATTGAATCCCCTCCATTGAATCCTGCGCCATCTGGTAAATTAATCGCCGAAACAAACGATTTGCCAGAATACAGACGTATCCGTGAGTGATAAATCATCCAGTAGAATAATCCAACCCAACTGCCTCTCTTACTTTACAGCTAGCAAACAATAGAATAATAGTAATGTGAAAAAGTAAAACAGAGTTGTTTCCACATAAACCGGTTTATTACTATCCATTAACTTAACGTGTAATCTAAGATCTCCTCCGCGGGATCTTTCCTCCCCAACCGGTAGCTATGCCCTGTCCCATGAGATCACTTTCTATTGTTGTTGCGGATTGCACCTAAGTTATGTACCGAGCGTGTATCCCTCTCATTACAACAAAATGAAGCTTATCATGCCCGAATCATAACCAGGGTTCGCTTATCTTATACACAACATCACAATCATCACTGGGTTACTTTGCCAGTTTCAATTCATCACTGGACTCCCGCCAGTTTCAATTCATCACTGGGTTTACTTCGCCAGTTTCAAATCATCACATCCAACTCATCATATCACAAAATTCCGCCTGCAGACAATCTAAAAATAAAACTTTCCAATTTATCCATTACCTAATATCGTCTCGGTGAATTCTATTCGCATACCACCCCATGTCTCTAGGGTCCAAATCTAGCATATAAATCAAGAGTCGGAGCAATATATAAATAATCACAATGATAATTGAAATACATAATAAGCGTAGAAATCACATAATTTTTTATGAATGGGCCATTGCCCTTAATCTTGTATGGCCAAGAAGTAAATATTATTGACGGAAAACTTTATTAATAAAGAAAATTAATTTTGTTCAATTACTAGTAAGTCTAGGCTTGTATAGTTTACACTATGAAATTAGATTATCATATTAGTGATAATATAACAATGGGGTCGAAACTGTACACTTAAGTAACCTAAGGGTCTAATCGTTTTAAGTCAATAACTTAATTGGGCCAAATTTCTATACTAAACAACCTCCGGGGTGTAACTGCAATATAGGGTCATCTTCTTTTTCTTTTTTTCTAACGCTTAACAACAGTAGCATACGAACAACTGGGTTCCGTCCGTCCTAAGCTGATTTCGTTTCTTTTTAATTAGCACTAACATATTAAGGCATTAATATACTTAGGGGCTAATTATAATGTATATCATACATTTGGACAAAAACTGGTACACTAAATACTTTAGGAGGATCAAAGTGTTATTTTATCAAAAAAAATTCAATACCCATCCCGTGGGATTCACTGTTCACAGCCAAAGAAAAAAAAATAAACAGAGGAGAACGGCCGGTCTCGACCACGCGACGTCGAGATCGATTTCTTTCAATCAGGATCATAAAATTGATATGTAATTACTTAATATACTTAGGAGAAGTAGGAGAAAGATTAATCTACCTTTATTCCGGACAAAGCGATTCGGTGGAATCCGGTGAGTTCTCGTTTGATAGCAAAAGATCGGTATTCTAGCAGCAACTTAGGGCTGGAATAACTTGACCAAACCTCTGCTGTTTTGGACAATTCTTGTGTCTAATACGAAGATCTTGAAACGCTCTACAACTTTCGTGAACAAGTCTAAGCCCGAAAACCATTCTAAGTACGAGAAAAATGGAAGTTTAGAAGGGTCTCTAAATCTGCTTGGAAATCAGAATCCAAGAATTTTACTTTACTTTGAATGGCGATAACTCTATCAATTCTTGACCTTTTTGGGCAATTCTTGGGTTGAAATCGAAGCTCTCGACGCCCTCTACAACATTTGTGAAGAAACTCGGGTCTAAAAACGTCATCAACTAGGAGGAAACAGGCCATGAACAGAGGTACGTGATATGGACGAAAAAAGAAATTGGGTGATCAATCTTTTCTTTTTCTTCTCTCCTTCTTTTTCCAAATTTCTTCTCTCTCTCTCTCTCTCTCACTCTCTCTCAGCCGAATAGGGTGGGGAGATGGATTTAGTTTTGTAGTAGACGTATAGTAATATAGGAGGAGTAGTAGAGAAAAGTGGGAGAGTAAGATGTTGTTGAGATTAGAGAGATATATAGTTTAGGAAAAGTTTGAAGGGAATTGGATAAGTGAAAAGATAAAGATATAGGGAGAGATTGGTGAGAGATGGGTAACTAAATCCCATAAATTATGGGATGATTATTAGTACGAATAATATAGATAAATATGTACACACATTTATAGTTACAAGTTAATGTAAAATTATGCTAAACTAATTTTAGTTGCCAAAAATTAATTTAGGTTCTAATTTAATCTAATTACACTTTTAAATAATTAATCGATTACTATAGACTATTTGATTAAAAAATAATTTCTTTATTCGAAAAAAAATAGGACAAAAATCCGGATCGTTACACAACTCTAGGTACAAAGAAAGCTTGAATCATAGAGACGATTTGAAGAAAGAGAAAAACAAGAAAAGATACATCCAAGTGAAGAAAGAGAAAAACAAGTGAACTTCTTTCATATTCCTCAATTATAAAACACACCAAACGAAACCAAACGATACAAACTTTATTTTCTGCTAAAAAAGAGAATAAGATCAGGAATAAAAATGTCAATGGTGAAGAAGAACCACATGAATAGACTGCACCATGAGAAAACAAACAAGTACTGTGACAATTATTAGGATGCTGAAAACTCCAACAAACCAAGCATGGCACTTCGAGAAAGCAATCCCAGTAGCTGCCAACGGAGGACGTGCCGTTGCATCTCACCAGAGCTGGGCGAAGGTACCGGAGATGCCTTCGCCGAAGATACCTTACCAGTGCTAGGCAAAGGTACCGGAGATGCCTTCGCCGGAGATGGGCGAAGGTGCCGGAGATGGGACTGGACTCAGCTCATCAAAAACAGTGATAACTAGCTTCATTCCTAGCTTGCAATGGTTGGGAAAGCCACATATGTACCAGTGTTTCCCTGGAGTTGCCAGCACAATTCCGTCATGGCCGGAAGTCAGAGGTACGGCCCCGGTCGGTACCGTACATGCCTGGAAGTCTGTCCCGTTGACCTTCACCACATTGTGAGTTCCATTTTTGTAGTTGAAAACTGGGCCAACAAATGTTAGTTAGGAAGTAATCAAGGCAACAACTTAAAACCAAAATCATAACTATAGCCATAACAATTACTTACCCAAAAAAAAAAAAAAAAAAACCCTTAAAAAACACAAAAGGAATATGCCCAGAAAGCTTTAAGAAAAGTATTTGGAGCCATCTGTTGGTAATTAGCTAGCATAGCATGGCCAGTAGTGGATTCAGAAATTTAAACGGAGGGAGCACTTATTAGTCATAATTTTGAAAATCTTTTTGTATAATCAAGCTCGAATTGTATTTGTCGAACATATTTGAAAATTATATCATGTCAATCAAAATAAGAGAGAATGATAAAAAAAAGAATTCAGAATGAGAGAGGAGGGGTGTTTTCCGAAGAGAGATAATAGTGAAGCAAATCGATTTACGTGTACTTTTGAGGCTTATGAGAGTGGATTATTATTATTTTGGTAACGTTCGTTCTCCTACCAAGGGTAACTAGTGCAGTTCTTTTGGGAGGAAAATGTAAGATATTCTAAATCCTATGGCTCAGGTACGAAAATAAAAAAAAATACAGGGACTTCATGGAGATCCGCTCTAATGCAGTAGGTTTAAGGGTTTATATGTCATTTTGAGACTTTTGTAGTAGAGGGTCTATAAATAGGAGTCTAGAGTGCTCATTAGGTAGCTTTTGATTATTAAGAACACTGAATATATTGATTAAGACATAATTTCTCTCTCTACCCCTTGAAATTTATCCTCTTGAATAAGATTTTACTCTCTTTCTTTGAATCTTGGATTCCTTTTGATATTTTGATTGCATCACGCTCCCCTTTTGTCTAGTTGATTTTGAATAGAGGCACATTATAAACATCCAAAAATTTAAAAATAAATAAAAAATTCACTAATGACAATGTTCACCTTCTTTAAAAAAAGGTGAACAAAGTTAAATGCTATTAAATACCGTGCTATATAAAACGGGGGGCTTCGCCAAGTACAAGGGGTGGTTAATAATGTACCGAGCTTATCGCCGAAGACAAATGTTTTCCCAGCAGCCCATTCTACGTAACTAACGTTAAGAGCCCATCGCGCGGAATCCCCAACAGTCCATTGTGTTACCAAAGTTGAGGGAAAAGCAAGTGCAAAAACAGCCAAAGCAAACAAGATCTTCCAAGAGGGCATTGTGAGAGGAATATCTCTTTAGGCTACTTCTTTTTTCTTTTTCCCTTCTAATAAGGTACTGTATTTAGATTTGGGTGGCATTTATAAGGGTTTATAGTCTTGACAGTGGAGAATTAATTAGCTGGCTAACCAAGGGTGACGCGTCGATCCGGCCGGCGAGTCTTTTAGTTCCAAAGTTTACAAGGCGTTGTAATCAAATACTACTTGTGATGGGAGAAATCAGCTGATAGTTTTTTTTTTTCTCGGCCAAAGAAAATTTTTTATTGAGCTCAACAAGAATACATCGAGGGAGGAGGCCACTTAGGTCCCACCCCAAAAAAGGAGCAAGAGACCAAATGGCAAAAGGGAAACGAACTACAAAAAAAACAGAGGGGACACTTCCAACAAGTCAGCTGGAGGTGCAAAACTAATAAATCACAACACTCCCAAAATTCTTTAGTCAAATCATTTTACGTCTTATCACCTCTATGCTCCTTTTGAAGTCTTCCACTGAGTATTCCGTAACATTAAACTTTGCCTTGATCCAAAATGCCGCTCTAGTTTTGATCAAGTCCACAACTTCTGCAACATCCGGATGCTTGTTACTGAAGATAGCCTCATTTCTGGCAGTCCAGATTGACCATAAACCTGCGAACAAAATTGATTCCCAACATTTCTTTTCTAGGTTTTTGAATTTGTATACAGTATCTAATTGAATTATAGAGCGGATTTTACGGTTCATAAAATTAGTTAACGACCAGGCAAATCAACTAATAGATACTTAACTACTGTGCTTTTCAACTTGATATTGTTGTCGTTTTAGTTTTGGTTACTCTTTATAGCAATTATTTAAGTTCTAGTACTGTGGAAGCTAAGCTTTCTTTTATTGATGGAAAAAACGTTAAGTTGGTATTTCTTCGTATAATAAGCTAATTAAAAAGTTGGAAATTGACAAATTCAATATCTAAGCATGTTGGAAACGTTCAATGTAGGAGAGAGCAGTGGCGGAGCCGCCTCGAGTGAGGGGTGGGATAAATGACACACCTACTTTCAATCAGGGAAATCTTTTTAAACACTGACGTGATTCGATTCAAGTATTTATTCTTATGCCAACAGCTTAAATTTTGTACCACTAATGAAAAAACTGGAACTTAGAAAATGTTTGGTTCGGATAAGAAAAATAAAATTTTAATGGCTTTCATTAGAACATCATATATAAAAGAATTGGTTCAAGCCTTTTTTCTGTTTTCACGAAAAAAATAAATAAATCCCACAACAGAGTCTAATTATATGACTTCACACTTAATTTTCCTCTTCACATATTTGTGCAGAACACTACAACCCGAAAGGGCTTTGGCGAGGGAATATGGCAAGGAAAACGTATTTCGTCGCTAAAAGTACATTATCTGCGAGGAAATTGAATTTTGTCGCCGTTTCTAGCGAGGAAATCTGTTTCCTCGCCAAAAGACCTTTTTTAGCGAGGAAAAACAGATTTCCTCGCCAAAAGGTATTTTCTAGCGAGGAAAAACAAATTTCCTCGCCAAAGGGGTACATTTGGTGAGAAAATCTATTTTCCTCGCCAAAAGGTTACATTTGACAAGTAAATATTTCGCCACATTTTTTAGGACTCATTAATTTTTAATATATATGTCATTATTAATTATGTTCATATGTATTTGTAATATCATAATGATAAAGACATAATCAATTACATAGTTCAATTCCATTATCAAATTTATTGAAATAAAAGAGTGATAAACCAAAAAAATTTGTTTTGTAACTTTTCTTATTCTTATTAGCAATGAAGATATGTTTCTCACTAATTCTATATTTCCTTTTTTTCCAATTTAAATTAATTGTTAACAATGTCTGTTATTCAAATTGTCATAATATTTATTGTGGGAATAATTTTTTTTTAAAAGACATGCTAAAAAAATGTTATCCCATAGTAGTTGAGTATCTTAAAGTGTACGTATCGATGATTTATTCCATAGTGATAAAAACTCAACAAAAAAAAAAGAAGTTAAAAAACATATTGAAGTGATTTCGTATGGAAAATATCTCCAAATTAGATCAACACAAATCTATTTTCAAAACATCTTTTTTACTGCTATCTAGGAATAAACTATTTCACAAAGAATACACTATTTCATATCTATTGTGCATTCATGGTGTAAAGAGTTCTTTTTTGTAAACCGTACGTTAGTTGATTTGTATTCAATCCAACTTAAGTGATTCTAATGGCATTCCTTAATAACCAGATAAATCTGTTAAACATTAATTTCAAATGCAATTTTGTATCATACATATTTTTATACATATACATATACATATTGTGTGCGTGAGTGATATATGGATTGAAAATTTTAAAAAATAAATTTGTTAAAAATAAAAATTTTTAAAAATATATTGTCTTTAGTGCTTTTAGGATAATCTTATCTGAATATTTACATTTTTTTCATATTATTATAGAGATGATAAAAAAAATTTAAAAATTATTACAAATCTATAATACTCTTTGTATTTGGCAAAAACAGAAGAAGGTTAAACTCACTTTTAAACAACGACGTACAATGATGACTCTTGTCATTCATAATGTGATATTAAAACATATCTCGAGCTTATGACGACAAAAATCTCATTCTATAAAAGGTTGGATAATCCCATCAAAAAATTAGAATAATAACACATATTATTAGTCTTTCAAAAGTTGCTGCCATACCAATATACTCCCTCCGTCCCGATTTGTTTGTCTCTTTTCACTATTTGGGACCTCTTATAAAATTGTCTATATGTTTCAATTTATTATGTTTTTTATATGCAATATGGATCTTGTTTGATAGATCTCAATTAGATCTAAAATATGATGTTTTCGAAATTATGTAAAACATTATAGATCGTGAGATATAGACAATTTTTTAAAAGGCACGTATGTCGAAATTGGACAAACAAACTGGGACGGAGGGAGTAACATATTTCAACCAAAAAATTATGCAAGTGGAGTGTAATGCAATTGTCCTCTCTTATATATTCCAATGTACATGGGGCAGGGTTCGATCTCCGTAAGCCTCATCCCCTTCCCAAGTTCCCTATAGGATAGTGTAGATTAAAATTAAAGAATTAAAAAAGTCAAAAAAAATTATTGTGCTAGCAAAATATTAAATTTGTTCAAATAAAGTTCAGACACTATAAGAGTACAAAACATCGAAAGTTCATAATTAATATTGAAGACATGATAAAACAATGATATATATCCAAAAGTTCACTAGTTATACCGGAAAGTTAATGCGGTGCCGTTGGTCGATGGCACGCAAATTAAAGCTTTGGACCTCAGAGTTACAAGGTTCGAATGATGGGGGCGGCAGGTGAATGAGGTGAAATGGATTTCTTTTAGGATGTCAATTTTTTAGCGAGGAAAACAAATTTGTTGCCAAAACAACAAATTAGCGAGGAAAAAGTGAGGGCCTTTTGCAACAAAATGACAGAATTCACGAATGGTATTTGAGAGGAAAAAAATTCCTCGCTAATTTGTCAGAATAGGCGAGGAATTTTTTTTTCCTCGCAAATACCTTTTGCGACAAGGTTTTAGCAAGGAAAACTAGCGAGGAATTTTTTCCTTGCTAATACATTTTGCGAGGAAATTAGGTGTTTTGGCGAGAAAACTGAATCCTCACTATAGTCCTTTCGTGTTATAGTGGAAGGGTTAAGAGGAAGACATAAACTGACTTTGGATACCATGATACGAAAAGATTTAGGCTAACTAAATCTAAGCAAAGAGAGAGCCCTGCTAGATTGAGCTCAATGAAAAAACAAAAATTCATATAGCCGACTTCAATTAATTGGGACATAAGGTTTTGTTTGCTTTGATTTGGTTTGTAGCTCACGGTCGTGGACGATGTACTCAATGCCATAATTTTTTTTCAACAACAAAAGAGGTATCCCCACAGTGGTGCTACCTTGCCATTTGGTTTCACCGCTCCTCCAACTGTAACTTTCAATCTTACCGTCCGTCTTGGCAATCAAGTGTCTGAATTTTTAAAAAAAGAAAAAACTCTTCAAATGAAGAGTTAAACTCTTTCCTTGAAAAGTATTTTACAATCCAGACCGTCAAAAACACTTTTAGATTGTGAGATTTATAGCAGTGGGGGGAGCGGTGAAACAGAGTTATGGAGGTATACTTTCTGGTATCCCCGGCCATTTTCAAACAAGATGAGACTAATCAATATCCCCATAATCTAATGGGGTCATTTTTAACCAATGCTACAACTACACCCAAACATATGTTCAAATACACACTCACCCACACACGCTAGACCGAGTCGATCTAGCGTGTATGTGGATGTGTGTTTGGACGTGATTTTAGAATTATCGTAACTACTATATTAGTAAAAGAAAATATTCCATGTGGTCAGCCGTCCCCACCCTTTTCCATGTTACTACTAGCTAGCAAAAGAAAATAATATTAAGGTGAAAGTACATAAACACTCCCTCAATTATCACTGATTCTCGTAAACACCCCCTCACATTCAAAAGCGCCCATGGAGACCCCCTCAACTACTGGAAACGAAAAAAATGCTAACTCCGTTAACGGAATTGAGTAAATGACCAAGATACCCTTTTCTATTATTTACCCACCCATCTGGGAGAGAGAGAGAGAGAGAGAGAGAGAGAGAGACGAGCAGCAGCAGCACCCAGGTGGTGCACTCACCTCCGACGAAGATGAGATCTGATCGCCGGCGAAGACCTCTTCGACGACCCCATGGCTGCCTCTCACCTCCCTCGCCTCCTCAGCAACCACCCCTTCTCCGACCTCACCTACTGCTCCTGCATCCTCGTCCACGACCCCTCCGATGCCATGGGCCTCTCCGGCCTCCTCGTCCTCTCCCAACCGAAGTCAAAGCCTGAGCGTGAGCCCGAGCCCGAGCCCCGAAAGCTGCGCCATCGACTCCAAGTTTGCGTTGCCGGACCACGATAGCTGAAGCAGTTCTGAAATCCTCTGGCTCCGACGATCTCGACAGCCCTAAGCTCGAACGCAAAACCAACACTACTAAATTTGCAAATTCCGCCGCGAAAAGCCCGAAACCTCTTCTGGGTTCCAACCCATCTTGGTGATTTTGGGGATTTCTGAAATTGGAATAAGGTTTTGATTTTGGGGATTTTTTGATTTTGGGGATTTCTGAAATTGCTGATTTGTAGTTGTGATAGTTGTGACTGTTGGAGACCAAGTGTGGGAGGGGGATTTGGTGGTGGTGATTGGTGCCTAGCGGTGGTGGCGACATTGGTGGAGGTGGTGAAGTTAGTGGTGGTGTATTGTAGATAGTGGTGATGACAATGGTAGACTGTGGATTGTCAAAGGGCATTTTTGTCCAAAAAATGCCCAATTTGCTGAGATGTGACCTCCCAGCAAACAAATTTGAGACGGAAGGGTGTTACTTGGGTAACGGGAATAGGTGAGGGGGTCTCCATGGGCGCTTTTGAATGTGAGGGGGTGTTTACGAGAATCAGTGATAGTTGAGGGGGTGTTTATGTACTTTCACCATAATATTAAATCCCATTTTAATCGTGTCGTGTTTTTTACAGTTCACAATATTAAACTTTAGGCTGACGTTTTCTTAATTTCAAGAATTAGATGGTTGAAAACTGAAATGGTCGTCGTTTTAGTTAATTTTTTCTTCTCTTTGTTACGGTTAGTATATATACATTGGAAGCTAAGCTTTCTTTTATTGATGGAAATCTGTATAATTAGCGTTTTTTTTAATGATAATGGAACTTCTTTGCGGTTTCGCCTTGGATTACTTGTTTTTCTTGTATGATTCACCTTATACATTTTTTTTTTGGTACTACAGAATGTCTCAGACCAGCTTGCGCGTATCTCGTACTAATCTCTACAGTCCCTTACACAGCCGTTTCACACGCTTACACGTGAAGGTGAAGTTACTCCAAGAGTTGTTGCAAATAGAATCGAACCTTATACCTTAAAATGAAGCAAACACATAAGTTTCAGGCCAAAACCACTTGGTTAACCCCTTAAACGGATCCGATCGTGCATAGAACGAAACCGATGTTAGCTGAAAAATGGCTGAGTGGCTGGAACTAGACAATGGGGCTTATTCGACGAGAGCTGAACCCAATTCAAGTATACCTGGCAGCATTTTCTCTCAAATTAAGAATACGATTTTTTGAAAGTTCTAACTCTAAAACACTAATTCAGGGCCTTAAATACGAACGCTTCCGCCTTGCCCCCAACCGTTCGAATAGAATAATATTCAGAGCCTCCTAATTTTTTACTTCGGCCAAAACCGTCCAGACGACTCTCAATCAAATCCGGACGGAACTTTCAGCAACCTTAGGAAAACTCAGATCTTCACACTGCCCAACATTAATATATGAGATATTCAATTCTTTGAAGTTAAAAAACTTAGTTTCGTTACTTCGTTTTTTTTTTTTTTTATAGGCAAAAATTTTATTAATGAAAACTTGACAAATGGTACATCAAGTTGGAGAAAAGAGGAGAGAAATCCAACCGAAAGTTGGATGTAACCAAAATACATCCGATGGGACAAAGCCCGAAAACACCCAAGGGGCTAAGCCCAAAACACCTAAAAAGACAAACCTCATACAATGTATGGGCCAAACCCGATCTGAGAACTCCAAAACCTAATTAACCCTAACCCTCTACCTTCAAAATCATTTCAACCAAAACAGACCCATATATGAAACCACTACATTAACAACCTACCACCACCCCCTCACACTCCTCAAAGAAACAAAATGACTCCCAAAAAGACAAAGAAAAGGCCTAAATGCACACTCCTCTCTCCCTGTCGCAAGCGGAGGTACTCCTTTGCATAATCATACGCTCCTTTGCTTCCATCTCAATCATCCTTCTCATCCTTTGAACATCTCTCTCCGTTATCTTCACTCCTAAGCTTTTGCCAAAGTTTGTTGTTAATTGGAGCTAAGCATCTATTTCTTGTTGATCTTGCCTTGTCCCTCGTGAAGAACATGAGTTTTGGACAAACTCACTCTCTTCAGAGCTCATGCAATCCTCACAAGATTGATTTCTTATCCTTTTTATGAGTTTGGCTGGTTTAAGGTCCACTATGAGATTGATCCCCTCCATTTGGGATGCTCTGAGGTTGTTCCTTGAATCAATCTCTAGTGGCTCATTCAATGAAATTATACCTCAGTCATCATGCTCCACTTGTTCACTTGGTACCGGATTCTCCAACCTCTGGTCATTACCACATTGACCTTTGTTTTAATTCATTGCTTTGACCCTTACGAGTGATCAAAAATGGGCCTGTTGAGTCCTCCACCCAAGAGTTCAGACCAAGAACTGAACTTTCCTCATTATACTCCTCATCTGACTTCACTTCCGATGTGTGATCGTCCTTAGGAATCTGGGGGAATTGATCATCTTCCACACGCTTGATGCCCTTCCCATGAACTGAACTTTCCTCATTATTCTTAATTTGCTTTGCTCGCCTCCACATCCTCTTTGCTCTTCTCTATGTCAACAAAACCATTCTTCGGATCTTTGTTTTGGGCCATCACATTCATCTTTCTTCCATGTTTCCGAGTCCTGATCAATGAAAGAATTTTCTGATACAACCTTTTTGAAAGATTCTTCTTCTTCGACTCTGATCATGCACCTTTCCCACTTACTACTAGCTGGATTTTCCCTTCTATCCTTTGTGTAGCATATGTGCACAAGACATGATCCTAAGAAGTTGTGGAAATTTCTGTTATAAAAACTTGTTTTCCACCTTTGCTTTCTTGGTTTTCTCTTCTTTATTTTCCCTATTCCTAAATTTCGGTTTTTGGTATTAGGTTTGTTTTCTGCTAAAAAAGAGTACAATAATATCAGGAGAAAAAAAACGTCAATGGTGACGAATGAATTGAAAACTTTTAGAACCACATGAATAAAGTACTGCACCATGAGAAAAAAATAAACAAGTACTGTGACAATTATTAGAAAGGTGGCCGAAATTAAGCCATAATGATCATGAGGATGCTGAAAACTCCAACAAACCAAGCATGGCACTTCGAGAAAGCAATTATCTCAGTAGCTGCCGATGGAGGAGGTGCGGTCGGAGGAGGTGCCATCTCACCAGAGCTGGGCGAAGTTGCCGGAGACACCTCACCAGAGCTGGGCGAAGGTACCGGAGATGGGACTGGACTCAGCTCAGGTAAAGCAGTGATAACTAGCTTCATTCCTGAGCCGCAGTGGCCTGGAAAGCCACATATGTACTAGTGTTTCCCGGGTGTTGCCAGCGGAATTACGTCATGGCAGGAGGTCAGAGGTACGGCCCGATCGGTACCGTACATGCCTGGAAGTCTGTCCCGTTGACCTTAACCACATTGTGAGATCCTGGTTTGTAATTGAAAACGGGGCCAACAAATGTTTAGTTAGGAGAAATAATCAGGGCAACAACTTAAAACCAACCAAAAAAAAGAGAACAGACCCATAGAGTTTTAAGAAAAGTATTTGGAGTCGTGAGCCGGTTAATTAGCTAGCTAGCACAAAACGCTAGCTAGCACAAAATGGACAGTAGTAGATTCAGAAATTTAAATGGGAGGATTTTTGATTGGGTGGATTCAAACAAAAAGAAGAGTTTTTGCTTGGGTGAATTCAATCAAAATAACGGATTTTTGTCTACCTTAGACCCGTTTTCCATATTCCTTTCTTGTGGCTGTTCCTGTTTCCCCCAATAATTTGGAAGCAAGTTTTCCGATCTCTTTGATGTTTTTCTTCAAAAAATTTACGAGTTTGTTTTAGTGTTTTTAATAGAAGTGTAAAAGAGAAGAAAAGTCTAAGCAATTGGTTTAAGATTATTACAATAAACGCACGGTGGAATCCACAATAGCGGCGGCGTAAAACTTATGATTTCCACCGCCATCATAAAGATTTAAACTCAATTTTCACATGATGCAAAAAAAAATGAAGAAGATGAAGATTTCATAATCATTTGATTAATGCATTATCGGATCGGATGACAGATGTGCTCAATCATGAGGTCGCTTTATTCGCTTATAAAGCTCATTGCCTGAGACCCATGAAATAAAAATATCAAAAACTTATAAGGCTTCGTTTATTTCGATGTAAAATGTTTTACGATGTAAAATATTTTTTTAGAAAATAAATTTCAAATTTTTATTTTTCTGTGTTTAGTAGGCACTTGAAAATATTTTCAGAAATCAACAAAATAGTGTAGAGAGAGAAAGGGGGCTTAAACGGTGTAGAGATCTGAGAATATTGGAATTGAACGTAGGTCATGACTGACGATCGAAAAAACTGAGCAATGAGAATTACAGTAGAAGGCAGTGGGTTCACGGAAAATAACTTACGGAAGATTAATTTAAGGGTAAGTCATTTTCATCCAATTGATAGAAAATGTTTTACATGTTAAATGTTTTCCCAATTTTTTACACAACCAAACACCAAAAAAGGTAAAATATTTTACTGAAAAATATTTTATGCCCAAACAAACGAATGCTGCTACAGGTACAGTAGCTTCAGCACAAACAGCGCGTACAGCGCGCATTTGGGCCCGTCTTGAGTCCAACAAAGATAATTGAAGCCGGTAATTTTGTTCAATATATTTTGCTTAAGGTCCCTGCAAAGAATTAGCTTTATCCGACAACGATAAGAGCGTTTACGAAGCGTCCAAAATTGCTCTAGAAATTTTCTTACGCGATTTTGGACACTTCGTAAATGCCTTTATCGATGTCGGATGGAGCAGATTTTTACAGGGACCTTAAGCAAAATATATTGGACAAAATTAGCTGCTCCGATTATTTTTTTTGGACCCTAGACACGGACCCAAACGCGTGCTGTTTGTGTTGAAGCTGCTGTACCAGCAGCTGCAAACAAACGGTTAAGCTTGTTAAAGGTCAAGATGATCCGATACAATAGGCCTCATTTTAACGTTTCGGCCGAAGCCTCAAAACAACCTTAGCCCACACGGAGATGGGCTCGGACCATCATTTTCAGAAGGCGAAGAAGCTTGATTGACGGTGTCCGGGCTAATTTTTTTTTTGGTGAAAATAGGTTGCGGCAAATTTGTATATTGTTTACACTAATTAATTAATTTTGATATTTTCGCATCTTGTTCACACTAATTAATAATTTTTGACATTTTAGCATCTTGTTCACATTAATCTATTCTATAATTTATTCACACTATTCCACTCACAATCAAACAACCAAAATTGTCCTTTTTTTCACACTAATAATAAAATAATTAATAACTTATATATTCATACTAACTTATTCATTAGGGGGTAAGATCCGTTCATTTGTAGAACTTGATTATTTAGGCAATCTTAAAAAAAAATCCCAATCCCGTATTGATAAGTATTAAATAACACATAGTTTAGTTTAAAATTGCAAAATGATATTGGCAATTCAAAAAACAAAGGAAAGTGTCTTTTGAATTACACTGATTCTAGAGTGTCTACATTAACTTTTGGAGTGCCAATATCATTTTACTTTAAGATTCTAGTCTAGAATTTTAGACGAACAATTGAATGCTTGGATTAAGCATTTATCACTATCCAATTTATTTGTTCTATGTTCAGCCAAATAAAATGTCAAAGCCCTACAACACAAACACGGATCTAATCATTCAAGTGGAGCTCGGTGTGGGCTGAGTGGGTAAAGCTCACCCACTTTTTTGGACGGTGAACAAAATAGCATTTCAAACTCGGACGCCGCCTTTTAAGTTTCTTACTAATTTTACACCAAAAAACTGAACAATCTACCACCCAACCCTGCTCAACTCATCTCTAAGGCTCCGTTTGTTTGGACATAAAATATTTTTCGATAAAATATTTTACCTATTTTCCGGTGTTAGGTGGTGTAAAAAATAAGAAAAATATTTTACATGTAAAACATTTTCCATTAATTAGATGAAAATGATTTATCCTTAAATCTTCCGTAAGTTATTTTCCGAAATAAACCCCCTATCTTCTATTACAATTATCGTTGCTTAGTTTCCTCAATCGTCAGTCCTGACCCACGTTCAACTCCAATATTCTCAAATCTCTCTACCGTTTAAGGCCCGTCCCCCTCTCTCTGCAATATTTTGTTGATTTCTGAAAATATTTTCAAGTACCAATCAAATACTATAAAATAAAAGTTGTCTTCTAAAAAAATATTTTACATGAAAAATATTTTACATTGTAAAACATTTTATATCGAAACAAACGGAGCCTAAGTCAATATGCAACTTGTTAATTAGAAGTATATAATATGTGTTGGGTGTACGTGTATTACAGTACGATTTTCCCTAAATTTTATGCTATACGACTTCCCCCTTAATTTCCAAGCCCCGTGAAATGCTGAAAACCATCTTTCTCGTTGCATGCCACGCCCTCTTTTCTCCCACCAACTTGGACCAAAAAACTACGTACCAAGGCACCTTAGCCACAAACTGTTTGATTTTCTCTCACGGGAAACCCTTCGTAAAGTAAATTGTTGGTTCCCATTTCATCTGCCAGACAACCAGCTAGCCACCACCAAAATTAACACCTTCCATTAGTCAATTATGTCTTTCTTTCTTTCTGTCTTCTCGTGATCCTCCAGTTGTGTCTCCAGACTCTCCACCTCACGATGCATATGCTTGCATGCTTAAAAAGAAAGAAGAGAAAGGAACATATGAACCACAAAGAAAACCTATAATGAACAAAGATCAACTAGAAACAAAAATGGACACTAGAGCAACTTCTCCGAATTCTCTCAGTACTCATTTTGTCGACATCCATGAAGTCCCGGAGGAAGAGGAGGAGGAGGAGGAGGAAGAAGGGACTCGAGCGACTAAAATGGCCGAGAAGACAGAGAAGCGGTTGACCAAGCTGACTAAGACCTGCGAAGCCAAGAGACAACAAAGAAGTACTACGCTCAGCAGGCAGGTCTCGTTAGAGACGGGCTTTTCGGTTCTCAACAAAGAATCCAAAGCTAAAAATGACAAGCGAAAAATGCTTTCTAGGAGTGGGAACAGCTTTGGAGGGTTTGGTTCCGTTCACAGAGGTGGTGTTGAAGGGAGGAGAGGGGATTTCAGTATTTTCAGGACAAAATCAGGTCTACTGAAACAGAACCCTTTGTTGCCTCCGAGGAAGGAGAGTGGTGAACTTGGTGGACAGAGAAATGATGGATTTGGGTTGGGATTTGGAGGGGCTGAGGATGAGTCTTTCAATAGAAGTGTCCCTGCTGGAAGATACTTTGCTGCTCTTAGAGGACCTGAATTAGACCAAGTCAAGGTAATTCAACTGAAATTTACTTATTTCCTTAACTTGTATACTTTTATGCTGCTCGTTTTCGTCTCATTGAGTAGATGATTTCTAAAAAAAAAATGGAATTCAATCGGACATTGTTAGTGATCATGTGATCGGAGTATCTTTATTTTATAGTTTATTTTAAAAATCATCTTAACTTTTTTTATTTTTAAAGAAAAAATGTCTTATCACATACCTATTGACGTTCAAGTGACTTGAATTTCACAAGAAAATGCCTGCTCGGCAAGACAACAAAAGACAACATTTCAGATCAAATCAACCAACTCAGGATGGAACCAATGTTTTGCTATGCACAGTCCGGTCTTAATTAATGGAGCCCTTCTCATTGGATTCATAAAATGTTGGGAAAATGACAGCCCGTGATGTATTTTGATAATTAATATCCGTCAAAGACATACATAAAACATTTGTTAAGACTGAAAATATCCTTGGCGGGTATTAATTATCAAAACTGGCCATCATTTTCCCTAAAATTAACTTGAGCTCCAACTGTAATTGCAGGACTATGAAGACATCCTCCTCCCAAAAGACCAGCCATGGCCGTTCCTCCTCCGCTTCCCAATCGGCTGCTTCGGCATCTGCTTAGGCCTCAGCAGCCAAGCCATCCTCTGGCATTCCCTCTCCACAAGCCCATCCACCCAGTTCCTCCACATTCCCCCTCACATCAACCTCTCCCTCTGGCTCCTAGCCCTCCTAGTCCTCCTCTTAGTCTCCACCACCTACTTCTTGAAATGCATCTTCTACTTCGAAGCCGTCAAGCGCGAGTACTTCCACCCGGTCCGTGTCAACTTCTTCTTCGCCCCTTGGATCGTTTGCATGTTCTTGGTCATCGGGGTGCCCCCGAAAATCTGCCCCTCCGCCCCCCACCCGGCCATCTGGTGCGTTTTCATGGCACCCGTTTTCTTCCTCGAGCTCAAGATATACGGACAGTGGCTCTCGGGGGGGAAGAGAAGGCTGTGCAAGGTGGCGAACCCTTCGTCGCATTTGTCTGTGGTTGGGAACTTTGTCGGGGCGATTTTGGCGGCCAAGGTGGGGTGGGTGGAGCCGGCCAAGTTTCTGTGGGCAGTGGGGTTCGCGCATTACCTGGTGGTGTTCGTGACGCTGTACCAGAGGCTGCCGACGAGCGAGGCGCTGCCCAAGGAGTTGCACCCGGTTTATTCTATGTTTATTGCGGCTCCGTCCGCGGCGAGTGTGGCTTGGGAGGCGATTTATGGGGAGTTTGATGGGTTGTCGAGGACTTGCTATTTCATTGCTTTGTTTTTGTATGTTTCGCTGGTTGTGAGGCTCAACTTCTTCTGGGGTTTCAGGTATGCTTTTGATTCTGTGTGGTTTTCATGGCTTGAGAATTCAATAAAGTTTTTAGAGTAGAAAAAGCACATTTGAATTCAATTAAGTTGCATATCTATTTATTTAGCCTAAAAAAAAGATGGAATATGTTTCGCACACAGATGTCCGGAAACAGGGAGGTAGTTGTTTCGACAACAGTAAGTCTACATACACAGATTTTTTCCACACAAATCATGCACATATCAGGGTGTGGGGCCCACTACGGGTCCCACACAAATGATCTAATTCGTTCATTAAATGTAAAATATTTTTTTAAAGGCCTCGCAAAAAATCACCTCAATTCAATATATATAAATGGTCGATCCAATCATCTAACTTTTCATCATCCGAAAATCTTAATAAAAAGTTGAATGATTGGATCGAGCATCGGATAGAGCTATTTTTAGCGGGGGCCCTTGGGAAAATGTTTAAATTTAATGAACAGTTCGGATCATTTGTGTGGAATATATAGTGGACCCCACATCGTAATCTGTGCACGATTTGTATGCAAAAATCTGTGTGTAGTAGTGTTGCTTCACTTATTTCCTACATGCTTCATCCTTCCTGAAATTTTCCCCTGGAATCCCCTTGGTTAGCCATCAGCCCATCACTCGGTTTATGCAGTTACTTGTTGAAATTTCTGCCGGAGTGGTATATTGTGCTATACACAAGGATAGATACACGTGTATTGTATATTCGAGAGCTAGACTTGTCTCGAAAGTAACTATTTTACTTATAAAAGACAACGTATATACAACACACGATCTTATATAGTGATCGTTTTGTCTTTTTGGGCAGGTTTTCAGTGGCATGGTGGTCTTACACCTTCCCCATGACCACAGCATCATTAGCGACAATCAAGTACTCGGAGCACGTGCCTTCCGACATTACCAAGGGCCTCGCTCTGACTCTCTCATTCATGTCATCCACGATGGTGTGCGTGCTGCTCGTATCCACCCTCCTCCACGCATTCGTGTGGCACACGTTGTTTCCAAACGACCTTGCCATCGCTATAACGAAGCGCAGGCATGGAAAGGACCAGAAGAAGCCCATCAAAAAAGCCTACGATCTAAGGCGCTGGACAAAGACCCCTCTCTCCCTTGTTTCATCCTTAACCAAACACAGCTCTGGGAACAAGGACTCCGATGAGCAGAAAGAAGCTGACAATTGAACCACATACATATAATTTGGAGGATTGAATCCATATATCCAACATAGACATTTGTTTTGTGCTTGTATTTTCAATGTAGAAGTAAGACTCTTTGTTGATGTACAATGTGCAAAAGGTGTTGGACAAATAATGTTTCATCCTCTTAGTAAAATTAAAGCACCAAATGGATGGTGCATCGAATGGGTGGAATCAACGATGAACCCCAATCCAACAGATTATGCGCAAGTTGAAATTTATAGAAATTCGCAAGGCAAGTTCTGTCGATAGTGATGTTTTGAGTTTTGATTCTCGCTTGTTCTCATTATGGATTAGACCGGACAGGCAAAATCCAACCATTAATCTCGGTAATTAGTGGTTTAGATTTTTGATGTTATCTTTATGTTCAACAAATTGAGACTATTAATTGTCGTGGCACGTGTACGGCCAACATTTTAATTGTCCTGTCCGGTCTGGTCCAAAATGAGGATTGGAGAGGATTTATTTCCAGTTTTTTCCCCAACAGTCAGACTCTCCTAAGCATACTGATCGCGAGCAGAAGTCAAGCATAAGTCAGATGCATAATAAAGGAAGACAGGATCCTTTGTGCTGAAATTTTTTGTATTTTTGTGACGAGGGGTTTTTGGGCCATTGGATTTAAAACATTAAAAAAAATCACACAATCCAACAGCCGAAAAATCCATCGGCAAAGGAGTTTTCGTGACAAAGGAGATCGGACCCCTAATAAGGGGGTCCATTAACGTTTTGACTAAAAAATACCAAAAAAAAAAGGTTTTTCGCCCAATTCTTGGAAAATTTCAAAATACCCCCAACCTTTACTCTAAATTTCAACTACACTCCCAACCTTTTAAAAAATCAATTATACTCCCAACGTTATATTCTGTTAATCAAAACACCCCCTTCCATCTGAATGACTAACGGATTTTGTTAAAAAGCGACCCGATCGAATTTCGATGATTCAAGCCGCTCAATGTGATCAAATGTTATTTTAGGGTACCCACGAGAAATCAGTAAAAAAAAAAAAGAAGACTGGGAAGGACTTCATTTGAATAGTTTTTTATTGAACAGTTCGATTAAAAACAGTATTCAAATCAGTCCTTTTTTTTTGTGCTAATTTCTCGCAGATACCCTTAAAATCACGTTCTGAACACATTAAGCGGCTCGAACCATCGAAATTCGATCAGTAAACGGGAGGTGTGGACCGATCCAGATTTTGTTCAAGTCAAGACGTCCGGATTTTGCTTCAGTCTGCACCTCCCCTTTTCTAATCGAATTTCGATGATCCGAACCGCTCAATGTGTTCAGAATGCGATTTTAAGAGTACGCAGAGAAATCAGCAAAAAGATTGACCGGAAAGAACTTGATTTGAGTACTTTTTTATTGAACTGTTTAATAAAAAAACTGTTCGGATGAAGCCCTTCCTAGTCATTTTTTTTACTAATTTTCTTGAGAGTACTCTTAAAATCATGTTTTGAATGCATTGAGCGGCTTGGATCATCGAAATTCAATTGAGATGCTATTTAACAGAACCTCTAACGAAATCCGTTAGTCCTTCGAACGGAAGGGGGCGTTTTGATTAACGGAAGATAATGTTGAGAGTAAAATTGATTTTTTTAAAAGGTTGGGAGTCAAATTAAAATTTAGAGTAAAGGTCGGAGGTATTTTGAATTTTTTTCCCCTAATTCTTTTACAATAGCAAACAAAAAAAATCACGAAAAGTGAAATACCACAAAAAAGTTAAGGATGTGGCTAAGTAAATCTACTGTTGTAAGAGATGCCGTGAAAGTTAAAAGAGTTTTGGACTGAGAAAACTTTTGTAGGATTGAGACCGGACCAATGGCCCAAACAAAAAATTGCAAGGCAGCTTTTGTTTTGGGCTAATAGGAAATGGAATGTCCACCACAGAGTTCACCATATATCGCAATTGCCCAACAATGTTTGGTTTTTTTTTTTTCCCCAAATAATGGGATGTTAAAAGATTAGTAGAGTTAGATTACTACGGTAGGCCGTCGTCATTCTATCGACTTGAACTTGAAATCTCACACTTTGGGAACCAAGTACCGACTCACGACCGCTTGAGCCACAGCTTCAGGTCATCAACAATGTATATTCTCTTTAGCGGAAAAAACTTATAATTTCTCAGTAATTTATTCCATATTCCTGGAATAATTAATATTGTCCTAGTTACTTCAGAACTCGAGCAATTCTGTGGTCCGTACGTTATCGTTTGGAATCATAAGACGTGGTAGCGATGCACCAAAAGCAACCCATAGCTTCTTAGAATCTCCACACATAAAGAAGTATCGATACAGGACAATGGTGACGGATTCCATTTTGGAGCTATTCCTCGTTTGGAGTTGAGGGAGACAATTTCCAGCCAAACACCCTAGCTTGTCAAAGGTTCATACCCACTACAAAGGCTGTCTTATTAGCGCCTGGTGGTGTTATAATATACGCAACCAACTTTGGATGATTTCAAGCCTCAAACGTTCACATCCATCACACAGTTGGTAAAGTGTTATCTTCTTTCTACATATATGATCATGCTATCTTGGCACTGCCAAGAATATTTCTGAACCAATCCTCGAAAACATATATGGAGAGACTTTTGCATTATTTTCTTCTTGCTTCTTGAACACCAAACAAGTACTGTATTTAAAGAAAAGGAAATCGGATCACATCAAAGGAACCAATATTATCTTCTAATATAATATATGTCGCTTTGTATAGGTTTTACAAAATAATGGGTATGTATGTGTATATATATATATATATGATAAACAAGTGACAGACAACCCCAAGGGGTTGACCTGGTGGTCTTATCTGTGACTTAGGAATTTGCTCTCTTCTTAGGTCTCAGGTTCAATTCCTCGAGTTTGCTCTTTCCTTAGGTTTCAGATTCAATTCCCCTTGCCAACAACCTTTGGAGCCACCTCGCCCTCACGCGCAAACGTATGAAATGGCTGTGGAAAGGGCTCTAGGTGTTAGAGCTAGGGTTCTAGCTAAAACCAAT
The DNA here is from genome assembly GCA_019656275.1 of Rhododendron kiyosumense. Taxonomy (NCBI): domain Eukaryota; kingdom Viridiplantae; phylum Streptophyta; class Magnoliopsida; order Ericales; family Ericaceae; genus Rhododendron; species Rhododendron kiyosumense. Next base: position 296,292 of record BPLS01000180.1, read on the forward strand.
TGGCAATAGGGCCCCACCTCGCCCCCACGCGCAAACGTATGAAATGATTGTGGAAAGAGCTCTAGGTGTTAGAGCTAGGGTTCTAACTAAAACCAATTGGCAATAAGCAGAATAACTTCTAAAACATATTAAATAAGTTTGGATAGCTTAGGTGAGCGATGTGGGACAAAGTCTAACACTCCCCCTCACATGCCAGAAGACTGTCCCACGAGAGGTGATGTCATCCAAAGACCTAGCTCTGATACCATGTTAGAGAGCTCCAACTTAAAACCAATAGACTATAAGTGGAGTATCCTTTAGAATATATTAACCAATCCCGAAAAAGGTAATAGAGAATCCATAAGGACACCTTACTCAAACCTTAGAAAGCACATATGAAATCTGAAGCTCGGATCTGCCATCCCATAGGGCCACACCGGCATATTCAAGACCCGTCGACCTAATACACATGGTTCACAATCACAAACACAGGACACTACTCCATTAAGCAATATTGCAAACCTCAAGTGAGAAATTACTACTCCTACTACATTGCTACTTTTTACCACAAATACTAATAAACTACTTCAACAACAAAAAGTTCATAAATGTCCTAATATCATGAGAAATTATTCAATGCCTTTGAGACGAGATTAATTAAGCTCGAATTTGGACCAGACATCGGTACGACATCTACACACCCAGGGACATCGAATCTGGACCCCAGTTGCTTAGAAAAGGTTTTGTAAAGCCTCTCAAGTAGATAGGATGCATGAACTTAATTAGAAGAAAAAACCAATACTAAAATTAGAAAGATAATAACTGTAATTGAATTGAAAAAAATTACTACCTTTGTTTATTTAAATATCCCATCGATCTTAACTAAGGATCAGTTTAGTAGTAATTCAAAAATGGTTGCCACAACAAATTCCTATCTAGCATAAAAAATATTGCAAACCTCAAGTGATAATGTGGCCGTGATCTTTTATACACTCGTGTTTTTCGGATAAATTTGTGAATGTTGTACCAATTTAGAAGTAATATTTGAAAATTTTGAACAACATTGCTCGGGTATAATAATTAGGCTTTATTAGATGTTATGTAGTAATTTCTAAATTCTCATTCTCGTCTATCAAATACATAGACATATGCAAAAGGAAAGTTGAAATGGCATATGAGACTTGGACTAAACTAACCTCGTGAAATAATAACATGACATTTGAGACTTCAATATTGTTCTTATATCACTTTATTTTAATCCGAAAAATCCTCAAAAGTAATGTGGTTTTTATAACTGACCAAACGAGCATTTCTTTTTGGCACAAATTTAGGGGTGCAAATGAGCGAGCCGAGTGGAGCCTAGCTAATTTACTTGATGAACCTCTTTAAACAAGCCGAGCCTATACAAATGAGCGGAGCTTTTGTGAGCCAAATCTTGCCTTAACGAGCCGAGCCACAACTGCTCGCGAGCATCTCAGATTGTTTGCAGCTTTAGCCACGATATAAAAGTTTGAAACACGGTCATCAAATCAACTTTTAATTATTTTTTTGGTACATCAACATATTTCACTTATATACAAATTCAATTGAAGTAACAAATATCGCGTCCCCTCAAGTTTTATGCAAAGGCATGCGAACTTAATCACATAATTTTTTGAAATTTTCTGCACTTCCATTCTCAATTCTCGTACTGCTCTCATTAATTTTAATGGTTTGAGATGTATTTCATAAACACTTTCACGCTCACGCTCATTCGAATGAGCGACTTTTAGGTTCTGAAAGAATAGATCCCACTGGGCATTTTTGTAATAGTACTACATTTCCCACAAAAAGATCCCAACGACTAGATCCCATCCCGTCTCTATCACCCCAAAACGAGGAACGGCGCTAAATCGTCAAAATTTCTCCTGAAAAATCCAAAACCTGTAGAGAGAGGGAGAGAGGATCCATCTTACTCTCTCAGCACCTCAAGAAAAAAAGAAAAAAACTCTTCTCTCTCTCTCTCTCCAACTATACTTCGTACACTCCGTCGATCCCCACACGCCACCACCCCCCAAAAAGGAGAACCCAAAACAAAATTCTCTCCGCCACCGCCACCCCTCCGTCGGGTCACCATGTATAAGCCATGACCCGGACCCGAAACCCACCAACTCAACCCGACGAAGATACCACCAAACAAATCACCACCGCACATGGCGGGGGAGGAGCTACAACAGGCATGAGGGTCATAGTGCCCTTACAGGGCGTAGTCCAGGGCAGGGGCGGCCTCGTCTTGGGGTCAGTCATACCCTGCGTCCTCTTCTACTTCTTGCAACTCTACCTCAAGCGCAAGAACCGCACCGCCGCCACTCGGCCGCCTCCACCGCCGCCGGCGGAGGTGGTCTTGCACAGGGTTCAGTCTCGGTCTTTTATGTCCCCGAGAGGAGGGGCCCACTTGTCTTACAGGGCTAATTCTATTGCCAAGCAAGTTGATGGTCCGTACTATGTCGGATTAAACAAGGTTTCGGAGGATTCCTATGATTGTTTGACTAACCCAGATGGTATTATTCAGCTTGGATTGGCTGAGAATAGGGTGAGTTTGTATAACTAGTTTTATCCCTCTTTTATGTTTCGAAAGTGTGTGTGGAAACATTTTCTCAGCTGTGGTTATCCGTTTATTTTGGGGTTTTTGTAGTTATCTTGTGGATTGTGTGTTGCTTTCGTTTCCGACACGTCTTGTGGGTAATGGATAGTGGATGGTAATCGTCTATGAAGCACGGGTACTTCTAAAACCCCGGCGTATTCGTACCCAGAACGTACGGTGGCATGGTACCTCTAAATACTTGCCGGGTACACAAAACATCATGCCGAGATTTTTCCCTGTGATTTTTGCCGTATCCCGGAAGTATCCCAATATATCAAGCCGTACCCGATACAGAGATGAAGCTACGTTCAACAATTGGGTGTTGAAAGTTCAAAGTTGAAACATTCTCAACTGTAACAATCTGTTTATTGTGGTTTTGAGTTTATCTAATTGGGCTTGCTCGGTTGTTTCGTTTAGTTATCTTGTTTTTGTGTGTTTTGTTTTCGACATGTTTCATGGGTCTTGGATGGCGGAAAATCATAAAACCATTGTGGTATAAGGGTGGTGTTGCAGATTGTGTGGTAGAAATGTTTGGTTTGTTATGAATTGTTTGGATTTGAGTTGTAATTGATGGATTTTTTTATGGGGTTTTGGTAATTGTAGTTGTCTTTGGATTTGGTTCAAGAGTGGTTAGCAGAGAATGCAAAGGATTTGATTATTGGTGGAGATTTGAGCATCCGGGGTATCGCAACTTATCAGCCATTTGATGGAATGATGGAGATGAAAGTGGTAATGTTCAAAGTACTGATATGTTTTTTTGTGGATTTCATGTGTTCCAGCTTGCCCACCCTATGAATTTGTATCGTTTTGTGGCGTCTTTCCATTTACCTTTTTTCTGTGGTGATGTGAATTGATCAGTGAAGTTCAATAACAGGTTAAAATATAGTATACCAAGAGAAAGTCGGTCTTGTTCTGCATAGATAGAATGTTAACTATATTTATGATGGTAGCTAGTGTACAACGTAAGGATTAGTGCAATTGATGTTAATTTAGTGAAAGATGATTATCCATCAAAAGTTGGTCATGATGCAAAGTCAAGGAACCAGTGCAATAAAATACTACAATTATATTTAGATGAGATAGATGTTTAAGTTTACTATTCCCATTACTTTTTCATTGATCAGACCCTTACCAGAGAACTAGGACTTATAGTCTTATATACTGGTACATACAAGTATTGACATGTTATTTGGGGGGACTATTTCGCGATTGATTCCGAATATGTGAGTTCCTTGGGATCTTGAAAATATTGCTCCCTGACAATAGTTCCAATTCAATAGATGGCATGGCATAAATAATTGGCTATAACACCTGTTCCACTCTTTTGGATGATAGACATCCTGAAACGGAAGAAAGTTGTAAGCAATTTGATTTCGCTACTACTGTATTCATATAAAAGTGGCAATATGTATTCAGTTGTTTATGTTTCTTTCTTGGATTAGAACATGATAATAAAGGATTTTCACGCTGCAGAAACCTCACTCAGTATGCGAAAGCACAATTATGCTATTGTTCTCAGTGTTGCCTTGTATCTTCTCTAAGTCTAAATAAATGCTTTTTTCATGTTGCCACTTTGGTTTAAATTTTGATTATAGTTGTTTGGTTGACTTTAAAACCGTGCCTTTTACTGGCATGAGGTTACATTTGTTATAACCTGTCTGACTTCCCTTGTGTTATGGTCAGCTTTTGTAAATTGGGTAATGCCAAATCTTTAGGCACTTGTGAAATAGTGAAGGTTCATTCCGAAACACCTGCAGTTTCTGTCCTGTCATTAAGCTTTGGCCTTTAACTCTCCGGAATGCAGTGCTTGTAGTGTATATGAGTACTCATGATCCGGCCTGGTCGACCCGATATTGAGGATGGAACTTGGATTTGTGGTTGTTATCTAGTTTCCATTTTCTATTCCTTGTGTGCTCTCTAACCATTTTACAACTTCATGTATATTATGGTCAACTTCCAATAAATTGGGTATGCCATTAGAGCTCTAAGCACTTGCTAAATATTTGAGGCTCTTTCTAGATTGATAAGCACTTGTAGTTTCTTTTCTATCATTAATTGTGGAATATTATGGTAGGCAGACTCTTCCTGTTAATGTCCAAAGTTCTTCTTTTGTTGTGTTTGATTGTGGGTAGCTAGTAGAAGTATTTGTTGTGGTGTTTGCCTTGGATCGATTATCAATTCCTCATGTCTCTAACCATCTAAACACCTGGCATTGGTATTCACACCCCCACCTATCTTCTGAGAAGCACATAAGTCAAATTAATCCCGGCTTTTCATTATTTTTGGCATCACTTCTAATGTACTCATTGTCTTTATTTCGTCTCCATTTCTCGTGGATACAAACCCTTGAAGCTGTGCAACCTATATTCCATGTTTCAATTCTGTGCACAGTGGATGTTGTCTCCTTGAATGTGAACATGATTTGTCTTCCTGTTTTTATTGTTTTTGCTCTTTCTCCCTTGACACTAATTTTTCTGATAACGAAGGCTGTAGCTGGATTCATGTCCCAAGTCATGGATAGATCAGTGTCCTTCAACCCGTCACAAATAATCTTAACAGCTGGTGCAACCCCTGCCATTGAGATTCTCAGTTTCTGCCTGGCAGATGCGGGAAATGCATTTCTTGTTCCCTCGCCATATTACCCGGAGTAAGTTTGTAGCTCCGTTGCAAAAGTATGTTCTTTTAGTCATTTTACCAAATCTGAAAACTAAACCTCAGAACACAATATCCAGTCTTGACAGGGACGTAAAATGGCGAACCGGGGTGGAGATCATACCTGTCCCTTGCCGCAGTTCAGACGGCTTCAGTCTAAGTACAACTGCTCTTGACAGAGCATTTACCCAAGCTAAGAGACGCGGCCTAAAAGTTCGTGGAATTATCATTTCGAACCCATCAAATCCTGTCGGCAATCTGCTCAATCGAGAAACACTTTATGGCCTTTTGGATTTTGCTACAGAAAAGAACATCCACATTATTTCTAACGAGATATTGGCGGGGTCCACTCACGGAAGTGAGGAGTTTGTTAGCCTGGCAGAGATCGTTGATTCGGAAGATTTTGACCGAAATAGGGTTCATATAGTTTATGGTCTGTCAAAAGATCTATCTCTTCCGGGTTTCAGGGCTGGGGTAATTTACTCCTATAATGAGAATGTTTTGGCCGCTGCCAAGAAATTAGCAAGGTTCTCATCTATTTCAGCTCCAACCCAGCGTTTGCTCATTTCGATGCTTTCAGATACAAACTTCATTGAGAAGTTCATCAAGACAAGTAGAGAAAGGCTTCAAAGGATGTATATTGAGTTTGTGACTGGGTTAAAGCAATTGGGTATTGAGTGCACGAAAAGTAGTGGTGGTTTCTACTGTTGGGCCGACATGAGTGGGTTGATCCGCTCGTACAGTGAGAGAGGGGAGCTTGAGCTGTGGGATAAGTTGCTGAATGTGGCTAAGATTAACGTGACTCCGGGATCTTCTTGTCACTGTATTGAACCTGGGTGGTTTAGGTGTTGTTTTACCATGTTGACTGAAAAGGACATTCCTGTAGTCATGGAACGTATTCGGAAACTTTCCGAAACTTGTAAACCTCACAGCTGAGACTTTCTCTTAATTAGTTCTTCAAACTACAAATTCAGAATCAATCAGCTACTTTGGGAACACACCGTTTTAGTAGTGGTTTTCAGAGCTGAAGTTGGAGGTCAAAAGCAACCCCATTGGCTGAAGTACCAGGAATTGCTAATGCAGGGATTAAGTTAGCTTGGATTTGTGGTGATGGCATATGAAGTCTGATGGGTTCACGCAATTGGTTTCATACACATACATCTGAGATAGCGATGGATGTGAAATTGCGTTCTTCTGTTCGCATATAGATGTCGAGATCGAATCCTTGACCCATGGAGGGTAAGAGGGTCCCTTACTCCTCCGAGTTCTCGCCTCGTTAATTATTATTCGATATCTGTGATGTGGGATGTGAACCATTCCTCAGTTCTGCTAAATGTCAACTGTCTCCACCTCAGGTTGTGAATATGGTCGATAGGTGTTCGTTGAATTGAAAATGCGAAAGCAGTAAAAAAAAAATAGAGATAATGTTGAAATTCATTTTGGAATGTCTTGTGCAGAATAAATGTAATTGGTATGCAGATAATTTGAAGTATAAATGATTCCATCTCGTTACTCATTATTGCCTTGAACTGAATATTGAGGCGCCCAAATCACTGGAATAAGTTTGGATGGTATCACCCAATCTCAAATCACATTTCTTTGCCCTAATTGTAATTTCTTAAAAAAAAATGTGATTTTTTTCTTCTGCAGCTTACATCGAAATTTTGATGTAACCTGCTTTGTTTTTTGATTACGTTTTATTTGAACCAGTTAATGATCAGTTCTTTCTAGAGGAAGGGTATCGGGAAACAGGAAGCCAAACATTTCAAACACTGGAGAATTTGCTTGGTTGTTAACTTCAGAACTCTAGCATGAGTAGAGGTGCGTGCAAGCTGGCTAGAATATTTGGTTATCAAAGGAGGAGAAAAAAAGGTTATCTGGAAACAGTGGTGTTCCGGGTATCGAAAATATTTACTACCAAAAGAATTTATTTGATATCTTTACTACCAAAAGAATTTATTTGATTGTTCTTTTTGCTCAACAGGGATATTCCATGCACCATAAACCCTCACCCTATTTTCAGCCAGGCAACTGATTCCACTCTGAAGCAGGCCAAGAACCTACCAATATTCGCCTAATTATTACCATTCCTCTCCACAGCAACTGCATTTAAATTTGGTTAACCATAATTACCCAGCAGGATCCCAAAATCAAACAACTTGGCCTCACAAATTTCATCCAACTGAAAACTTGACGTTAGAACGGCCCTTTTTTTATGATTACCCAATTCATGCATCTGAAACTGAAGGGCAGCGGACACACTCCATAAAAACACGACATTGTAGAACCATACAAAATCATAAAGGAAACAAGATCTCTCGCTCCGTAAGAAAAATGGCTACCATCTAAAGGTCGAAAATAAGATAACGAATTTGAGAAGAAAAAAAAAAAAAAACAAAGCTAACAGAAAACGCAGGCTTTAATCAAGACAATCAGGAATGTCATATATACAACATTTTAGGAGCCCGCAAGGCAAGAAAATGCTGTTCGGTTCCAAGTCTAAAGAATGCCAATTGAGGTCAATAAAACATTTAAGCACTATACTTTACGACATATACAAGAGACCAACTGGGAGATAAAAATTGGACAAATGTAAAAACTACTTTCTTTTGTTTTCCTTTTACAATCAGATATACTGGTTCACAGTAGATGTCGATCACATTAACCTTTTGCCTCAGTCAGCACTTTGGGCCAGATTAGTATCCCTTAAACCCGTACCAGAACCAGAATCAAAGCTTACCGTAACAGCACCTCCTCCTCCTTATGCAGTTGCTTGAGACGTCTTTTTGCATATATTGTAACTGTTATTGTGGTTGCCACAGTTAAACAGAAGCCAAGAACATTACAGATTATCTGTGGTGCTGAGAGGGAGCGACGTTCATGTGAAGCATCAGCCAAAGCTCGTATTAGTAAACCACTACAACGACATAAAAAAAAATGCTTATTAGTTGGGAGAATATTGATGTTTCTTAGAATCTTCCCCATTGATTTATGAGAGCTAGCACAAGAGGAGTGTTACACTGGTCTCTCTCCTTAAAATACCATAAAAGACAAATGCAAGTGTAAACCAGAGTAAACAAAATGCAACTTCATGAAACAGGCAAACGATCAAGAACAGACAGAGTACTAAAACAGATACCTCACAGTAATAACAGGAAGGAAGCTTCACAAACCAAACGCCCACCATCAAAACCCAAATTCTAAAAAGAAAAATGAAATAGACATACAAGGTGCTATAAAGGCTGTAGAATCTGCAACATGTTCCCTATGGGAAGTAGGTTAACAACTAAAGAAAGGGTATCAGAAGGAGGTGTTGCTTGGAAGGTTGAAACAATGATATTCACAGTTCAGCATTCTAAGAAGAAACTATTATAGCCTCAAAAGAGATTATCTGCCGAGAAAGCAAGGGAATAACAGAAAATCAAGGTAATTGACAAAGAAAAACAATACTCAGATAAACTACGAACATGCTTTGTAAAGGCTTTAAATTCATGCAGAAAAGAAAAAAAAAAACAGTTTAAGAAGAGTGGTACAATATCCTATTAAACCTATATTTCATGCAGGGTTGCATATATGACCGAACCAAACAGATACAACAGAACGGAATACAAACTTCATAGATTGGTCCAAAAAACAATTTTGTTTGGCTCTCGGTCAATTCTGCGTTGGGCGGTCAATTTGCCAGAAGCAATTCGAGAACCGACTACAATTGTAGACGTCGTAATGTACTGACTTCATTGCCATGTATATCCCATAAGTCTGAGCTATCATGAACGAGGTACTAGGTAAAAAATAATTGATTTCCACATGACTTGGGATTTGTGCGGATCAAATCAAACTTGTGTATGATGTGTGTGTCAAATCAGTCAGTTTGTGCGTATGTTTTTCTCTGAAGGTTGTTTATTACATGGTAATCCACACTCTCATCGGCTATGACCAGAAAAAACAAACAACCTAGCATAATTTTTTTTTTTTGGGAACAAATGATCAAAATACGGTCCTGCATTCCAAAATGGTAAACTTGGTAATCCACACTCTCATTGGCTAGGACCAGTAAAAATAAATAACCTACTTAATTTGTTTTGGAACAAATGATCAAAACATGGTCCTGCATTCCAAAATGGTAACCAAGTGATCCAAAGCCATCCGCAAAGTTCTTATTTATTTCCTTGGCATTTTCTCCTACAGGGGAAAAAATCACGAGTACAAAACTAAAAATATGGATAGAAAGGAGCTTTTACGTGACAAAATGGAAAATAAAAAATTGGTCATAATAATAGTCCATTGCAATGCATGTTTATATATTGACTGTAAGTGCAACCTAGATCACAATCAGTAGAAGGCTACCCCTATTGTACCATAATCTAGGATATGTGGCCTAATAGTTTGTTCCCATTTCTCGTACCAGAACAGTCCGTGTTCCAGGTAACTAGGTTAGAGTAGTTACTTCTCTTGAACATCTTTTGTACAAAAGTGGTCCTACAATAACAATGTCAGATTCCTTGGGCCTAGTTGTTCTGCCCACAATTCAAAACAGTTAACTTCTTTGGTATGATATTCAGTACGTTGGTTCAGTTTGCGTTGCATGGTTGGAGATCAACTCAAAACTAATTGACCCATGTGCACAACAACTTCCATAAAGTCGAAGCCTTTGACATTTTCATCCTCCTACTACGGATTTATAAAGCCACATCTTTCCTTTTTTATGACATCCCGGGACACGGATACAGATCCAGTTACAAATACGGACATGTGACAATGAAACTCCAAATAAATGGCAACATGGACATGTCAGGGGACTAGGGAAACTTAAATAAATAGATATACTTTCAATTGTTGTTAATATTAATGTTGTAACACAAACACTCAAAACTAATGAAAACCAACACTAACTTAGAAGAAAAATGACAACTATCACTGTTTCTGCATCATTAAGAGATAATCCATAAAAAACAAACCACTGGGCACAAGTGACAAGTTTGTCATACTTTTAAAGCCTTGAAATAAGTATTCAACGTTATGAAGCGACACCATGCCATGGCCCCATACGCGCGTCCCCAGCATGACCCCTGCTCAAATTTTAGTACAATAATTGAAAAGCCAATTGTCTTGTCCCATAAGTATCCTAGTGTCTGTCTTTCCTAAATTTGCATAAAGTACCTCAGTGATCACTACTATAGAAAGTTTCATGAACTGCTATTATGGTCAAGAATAAAAAGGCAATGCAAATTAAGAATTGCTGCCTCAAAATCTAACAATTGGACATGCTACAAAGATAGCAGACAGTGGTTTCTCGCCGAAGAAGAATTATTTTGACCAATGAGTCAGTTTAAGCAACCACGATTTTGCATGTGTGTACATTTATGTCCGTGTTGGATTAACATCGACCAGAATTCTCGTAGAGCAGATTCTTTCGCCAGCAAGGACAATTTAAACACATAAGCTGTACATGGAAAAATACACCCGACATTTGAGAGAGGAGAGAGAATCTTACGTGTAAATTGCAACGAAGATTTCTGGCACCATACCAATCAATGATCCCAAGAGATAAGGACCATACTTGACATTTGTTGCTACAGCGCAGTAATTGTATATTATGTACGGGAATGGAGAAATCCTGATTAAAGTGACATCCCGACACTGGTCAAGCCAATTTCCTTCACCTGCTAATCTTATCATGGAAGCTTTTTTTGGATATTTTGCCAACCAACCCTGCATATGATTAAAAGATCACATACCTTGAGTACCCAAATGCCGGAAAAATAATTGTTAAACAGAAGATAGGAAGAAAAACAGAGAAACACAAGGTACGCACATGAATTTTATCGTAGAAGCGTGAACCAATGAAATATGGAAGCGATACTCCAATAACTACACCACCAATGATTAGTAGAAATCCATATCCATATCCGAAAGTCATACCAGCCACCCACATTGACGGACTAGAAGGAATCAGTAAAGATGGGAACAATGCCACAGAAGCAAAGATTAAAACTGCGAGCAATGGTGTGCTGAATGTTTTTCTCTCCCAGTTGATAATAGGGATAATTGTCTGTAAACGAACAAGTAATCAGTCAGTCCCCGCAGGAAAAGAGAATATGCAACGTTAGCACAGACAGAGAAACCATTAATTATGTTTGTACTAACAATCTATAGGCAGAAACATCAAGAAGCACCTCAAACTAGGGGAAATGTACTAGAGACAATTGTGAAGGGAGGAATCCATTTCAATTGCTGTTTCCCCTCGCATACCACAAAGCTACTAATCTTAATAGCTATGCTATAGGAGATCACCTTTTATATTCAAAACATAATACTCCAGCAAAAGGCACACATAATGACCCAAAAAAGTGATCATACTAATCATACCCAGTGAACTTAGCAAAACATACCTCCATTCAGCTGGAACACTCTAAAACAATCAAATCAGTCAAAGGATCAAAGGCTAACCCCACAAATGGAATCATCATTCACCAACTAAGAGGCGAAAGACCATTCAATTGATAAAGAAAAAAATGAACATTCCATTCCTTTTCAAAGCAATTCTAGCAAACCAAACAATAAATAACATAAACCATAATAAGAGGCAACTCCACCCTATAGGGTAAGGTGTCACGTGACCCCATGGGAATTTTTTTGGCTTTATTATTGTACAAAAAATTTCTTCTTAATTCATAAATGATCCCAAAAAAATGTATGATTGACACCACATTAAATTATTTCTCCCTCTTAAAATTCATCGCTCACAATATCGCTCAAAATGCAGACCAATTAAAAACAAAGCATAAAATACAGCCATCGCAATTCACGAGCACTAATGACACATACAAGTGATCATTTATCGAGTTATTATTGAGCAAAGCCGAGTCGAGCTTGGGTTGCTCGAGCTCGGCCAATTTATCAATCGAGCTTCATATTATGGCTCGAGCTTGTTCTTAAACTTCACGGGCAGAACTTGGGAATCGCTCAATTCGCTTACAACCCGATGAATGATACTCGAATATTCCTGGGGTCACCACTAACCATTATCCCATCTTTTTTTGGCCAAATCATCACCACATTGAATCAACCTACTTTTACTTCCTCATAAAAAAGGAAATTTCTAGGTTATAAATTCTAACGAAACACACACACACACACAAATGCAACGATCTATGTTTAAAAAAAAAAGGGAGAGAGAAAGAGAGAGGACCTTATCCATAAAGAAGGGTCCGACCCATAAGAGAAACACGGCAGCCAAAACGCCGACGAAGATCAACAGAACAAACATCTTAGCCCACCACAACAAACAACACCACCTGCTCACGAACACAGGAGACGCAGCCTGTTGGTCCTCACCAGCTTCACCGCAATCATCCGATACCCCCAATTTCACGCAATCATCCCCATTATCATCCCTAGGCGTCAACAACGGCACCACACAATCTTTTTCCTCATCGTTCACGACATACGTCATATCTCCAATTCCCGCAGAAGAACCCTAAACAATCGACGCGATCGGGTCGACGGGAATTGGAGAGTGAAACCCTAGGGACGAATTTGGGAATTGGATTTGTGAAAATCGATGAATTTTATCGGTGCTTGGGTTGACGGGAAGTTGCGTCAGCAATTGGGGGTCATGTGGGATTTACGCTTGGAATGGCGTGGAGTTTTGGCCGTTAGCTCTGCACCGAGGAATAGTAAGGGGCTGTTTGCTGGAGAGGAATGGTTGGGGGATTTGGGGGTTTTCGGATTGTCGGTTTAGGGTCGGGATTTTGTGAGAAACAAACGGGGGATTATTTTGTTGGGGTGGAGCTTGAGAGTTTGGATTGGAAGGTAGTTAAGGCATAATTCACCAAATTATACTTTACTCCTACTTTGAAGAGTGACAGGCTGGGTGGTGTGGAATTAGTGCAATCGGGTTGTGACGCGTGTAAAGAGGGAGCTTACACGATTAAACAATTAGGGTTATCATTCCCCAAATTTTTTGTTCGCCCTGAGTACTACGTAGTGTCCGTTTGGCGCATCCAGACCGTTCATTTTCAATATTAGAAGGCTCGGATTTGGAGAGAGAAAGAGAGGAAAGAGAGTGGTGAGGTGAGAGGAAAGATGAGGTTTCAATTTAAGCCGTCTAACACACTTTAGAATGGCCTGTATCCATCCGGCACCCAAAACTTTCTCATAAAAAGTAAAAGAAAAAACAAAAACAAAAAAACTATGCATTTTTGGGATACAAATGTGCACTAAACTACGTGGAACCAATCTCAAAATCTCATACAAAGTATAAATCGATGAGAGTTGTTTAATTTATTTATTACTAGTATATACTGCGAAAAGTCTCTATAAAAAACCTAATCATTTAAAGGGTTATTTGCAAGGATACCCCTTTAACTATCACGTTTTGTCAACATGACCCCCTCATGTTTAAAACTCATCAACCTCACCCCCTTATCTATCCAAACTCATCAACTACACCCCTTCCGTCCAATTTTGTTAAGAAATGTTAACTTTTTGGACGGGAAAAAGGTATTTTGGACGGAAAAAAATAATTTAACCCTGAAATGCCCTCTCCCATCCGTTCTCCTCTCCTCCACCACCCATTTCTTATCCTTTCCAAACTCCAAACCCAAACCCAGATGTACCCAAAATCGAAGACGGTCGTCTGCCCCAAACCCAGTTTTCGACTTCCACGCGCCGCCTTCAATCGGCGCGTGAAGCTTACCCCGGAGGTTTCGAACGACGTTCCGACCGGATCCTGAATCGTCTTGACGAGACGAACAAGACCCAATGATCCAAACTTTCTTACGATATCTCGTTCACTGATCAACCTTGGAGCCGCTATGGCCTTCTCCCGCCGCCGTTCAAATCGACCGTACGAACTCCTTTGATGACTAAACTCAACCACATCACCACCAACGGGATCATCTCAGTGAGGCGCACCTAGCCCACTGATCAAAATCGATTTTCTAGAAGCGTCGATTTTGACCAGATCTGGAACTGGAATAGTGGAGGTTCTGTGTTTGATGGGGCAAAGAGGTTGAGATTGATATTGGGGTCGAACAACTCATCTCTGAACCTGGAACCAATGAACAGCTTCGTCCAGTTGGCATTCAACATGGAAGTCGAGGGCATGGGCAGGACCGTCATGAACGGGTTCAAGCCGGAGTTGGTACCGGTCTACACCGAGTTGGCCAACGAGTTTGCTGTTCGCGTTCGTCCCTGCGTCGACCCAGCCCAACCGGTTCTACGTTCACTCGGCCACCTCCCACTGCGTCTCCAGCAACGGCAGAGAAGATTTAATCAGTGGGTTTCCTTAAAAAATCATATTTGATTCTTTGGACGAGAATGGCTTCAGCTTCGGGATTTCAACAGAAAAAAGGGGAGGTGAGAGTGGTGGTGGGTTGGAGATCAGAGAGTGAGAGACAAGTTTTTGCTAATATTTTGTTTGTTTTTTCTAAAAAAACGTAGGTAATTTTAATTAACATTTTTAACATAACAAGGGTATCTTAGTCTTTTCTCTTGTTTCCATCCAAAATTGTAACGGATTTGGACAGAGGGGGTGATGTTGCTTAGTTTTGATAGTTTAGGGGATGATGTTGATGAGTTTTAAACATGAGGGGGTCATGTTGACAAAACGTGATAGTTGAAGGGGTGTCCTTGCAAATAACCCTCATTTAAATCTACCTAAGTGCTTAATCGATTCATTTGATTTTTGGTTTTTGAATTTGAAGGGACCACAAATTGAAGGAATTATTTAAGCTTTTATTGATTTTTTTTTTCTCAGAGTTTTTATCGATATTTAATTGAGCTGATTTTTTACAAGACCTTCAAAAAATAATTTTCAAAATTAAAAAGATTGTATAAGATCTGAAGGTGGATATCATACAATTTGGTATGCTCATGGTCAGGCTGATAAAACTTTGTTATTATTGAGAGCAACTCTAACCAAACTCTATAACTCCAAAATAATTGGAGAGATGATTTGTAATTTATCCTTTTTTTTTTCTCAACTTTTTGTATTTATTGGAAATTTTTAGAGGGACCCATCATCATTTTTAGAGATTTGCCTTGTTCTCTTCTCTTTTCAAAAAGAATTTTTCAAAAAATTCTTCCTAGATTCCTCTTACTTCTAACATTTCTCTCTCTATCACTCTACACTTACCCCTACAATTTTTTAAAAAAAATTTCAAAACACAAACCAAAAAATGCACTATCTCCAAAATGGAGGTGATCTCTACTTTTGGGAGAGCCAAAAATAAATTTGGAGTTCTAAAAAGAGGAATAAATTACAAAATACAAAAGCGGAACAAATTACAAATACACGTAGGTGGGGGATTCAAACTCTTGACCTCATAAGAGCATCCACAATGTAATAATTAAAATCAAAAGATTGCTAAAATTAGCAATGTGTGCTTAAAAAAGTGCTCACATTGTAATAATCAAAATTAGCAATCTCCTAACTAATAATTAAATTTGGGCATTTGAATAATCAAAAGTAACAATGTGGGACTTCACATTACTAACTTTATATTAACAATCCTCTAAATGAATAATCAAAAGCTGACGTGGCAAGTTTTGATTATTCACTTTTGATTATTACATTGCAGGTGCTCTAAGAGCATCCGCAATGTGAATAATCAAAATCAATAACCAAAATATGTCACATCAGTATTTGATTATTCATTTAGTTCATAATCAAACTTAATAACCTCTACCTCCACATTGATTTTTTTTTTGCATCCCTAACAAAAAAAACCCCACAATACACAATGCACATATGTCTAATCGCAAACGAGTTTCAATCATGCACCCGACCACACCAAATTATTCGTCTCGATGAGACGATTTCAATATGGGTTGTTTTTGAATTTTTGAGTTTGGTCATTGTAAAAGTTGTTAAGTTTGGTTATGAAATGAGTGAAATTTGGTTAATTATTTGCTAAAAGACTTGTTACTTTGATTATTATAATGTGGGGTATTTTTTTAGCATTGTTGTTAAGTTTGTTTACCCACACCCATTTGCTTATTACAATGGAAATGTTCTAATGAGATACAAAAGTTCTGACCAACTAAAATTGTCTCAATTGGTTCCCTCATAGCAATTGGAATTTAATTTCATTCACTCTCCTTAATCTTCATTCCTATTGGTTGTAATGTTACGGATCCCACCACAAAATAATATCATGTCTACCAAAAAGTCTATTGCAAGGGTATGACCTACAATATTTTAATCTCTAATTTTTAAGGAGGATAAACAAAATTGTACTTTAGCATTTGATCACTTTTAAAATTCCTCATTTCAATCTCTTAATCGGCTTTCTTCCTACCCCAGTAAGAGGAGTTCCTTCATCCCATAACACACATCGGCCCTTGATTGGCCCAAACCCCTTCCCTCCTTAAAATCCTACGAAAAGCTACCCAACGGAATTTAACCCTTATTCCATAGTTAACTCCAAATTGATCGAACGTGAACTTCTATCTATCTCCATATTAGGAAATTATAGTTTACAATCCCATTTTTCTAGGAATAGAACCGTATATACCTATTATGAATTCTAGCGCAAGTAAAGGGTTGGATATCTAAAATTAAACCGTAATCATAAAAGAATAAATCATAGAGAAAAAACTACATAGTTACATGCTATTGTTGTATTGTTCATCAAAGAATAAAGGGAAAGGCTACAATACACACTCTATATTTGGATGTGTATCATATGCACCCTCCAAAATGTTATGAATTATAAAGAAAATATTACGAATCGTGTTGCTAAAAAGTTACGAATCGTATAAAGGTTACGAGATACATTAAAATGTTATTAATCATAATGAAAATGTTATGAATCGAACTATTAAAAAGTTATGAATTCTATAACAAAAGTTACGAAACAAGTTGAAATGTTATGAATGAATCATAAAATAGGTGCATATGGTACACCCTTTTAAGGGGTGTGTGTTGTAGACTTTCCCAAAAATAAATCATAGAGAATCGGACAATCTTTGTTTGTTTTGATTCAAGTTTTCCATTAACTTGCTACGATGGGTTATATTAGAAAGAATGAAACAATGGCTTCTTTTCTTGTTAATTATATGCAGGCTAATGGAGGTAGGTGACAACACTTCTCCAGAACATACATCGTCTACATGTGAGACTAACTGTGGAGGAGCTTTTCCTTAAAAAAAAATAGGAGATAGGTAGAAGTTTCACATTAGATCAATTAGGAGTTAACTGTTCCGCGGGATTTTACGGAGGGAAGGGGCTTCGGCCGATCAAGTGCCGGCATGTACTATGGGTTGAAGGAACTCGTCCTACTGGGGTTGGAGGAAAGCCGAGTCCTTTAATCTAGGGAGCCCAGGCACTGAGGCACTAGATAACAAAGAAGAAGAAACAAGAAAAGAAACGGATAGAGAAGCTTGGGTTTCTTTCTACTTTGAAATGATATAATTAAGTTTCAACTATTTCTTTCGTACTAATTTGTTTGTTTAAAAAGTTAAAAAGAGACAAACAAATCAGAACGGAAGAAATCGTAATCAAGACCGAGGGAAAAAAAGGGAAAAGTTTGACTACAAACTTTTTATTTTACGAAAGGAACAAAAGGAACATGGTTGGCCCTAGTAGCATCTTTGGCATGTGCAATTGGGTAAAGATGCTTTAATGAATGATTGGGGGATATTATATATATATGTGATTGAATTCTGACCATTCGTCTTGTAACTCATTTAACTGTACGATTAACAAATTAAAGGAAATGTGCCGTATGTTTGATAAATTTAAAATTAATTGTTGAAAGCTGGATGTTGGATTTTTCAATCGAAAAATATTTCATTAAAAAAATTAAGAGATTATTTAAAAAATAAGTTAATACAAAGAACAATATTGTTAGAAGTTGTATAGTGCACAATATTTTGATTTTGATGATGAACATATTCACTATCATGTCGTTCCAAATAAGATTTTCTTATCTCCGACCAAATTCAAATTATGAAATTTCTTAATCTTCATTTAGATCCACATTACAAATGTCTTGTATGGAAATATTGTATGGATTATGTTTTACAAGATATAAATAGTTGTAATCAAGTATTGAATGATTTGGAATCAATGCGCGACGATCATTAGGGACACTTTAAGCCTTACCGCATGAAAAAAAAAATCGGTTGACAACCAGTTGACAATGTCTGTCGGGTAGAAGACTTACTACCAGTTAAGGAAGCAGAAGAATATATTTTTGGCTTATATTTACACAAGGTTTGTCTCTCATTTTTGGAAAGTATTTAGTTTCATCTTTGGATGAATATTTCGTCAACAGATTCAATTCATTCAGATGAAGTTGATTCACAATGATATTCGTTTCAATAGTGCTCTAACCCTATATGATGTATTTGGCTTTGCTCATAACAATATGATCTTGATTGTCTAAAAACAAAAGATAGAAACAAAATTTAAGACTCCTCAAAAAGGAAAAATAAAATAAAAGAAAAACCACTAAAAAATGCCATAATAAGATAAAAATAATCATGCGCTGCTGTTAATAAGAATTCATCCTTTAAATAATCTGAGTTGTCAGGATATGTGAAGTTCTAATGAATTTTTTCCTCATGAAGTCCTCAATTTTCTATAATAAAACTGATTTTTTGATCTCCATATCATACAGAAAATAAAACCATGGGAACCAGTAGCATACTTTCGCATTCAGCAAGGCTTTCTACACCTCCTCCACAATAAAAGTCATACGAAATTTCCAACATCATAAGAATATCTAGAAACAATATAACAAAATAATGAAGTAAGTAATCCAACTCTTACAGTTTAATTCTCACAAGTAAATAACACCAATCGTGCATGGTTCATGCAATCGCACAATAATTTAGATGCAACCTCAACATATTCCAATTATGGTTACTTCGGCTAAGCTATGACCGATGTATACTGTAAAACATTCATTTTCGTAATTTTTTATTATACCTGCTTCAACTGATCATTTTGTTAATCATGTTAATGTTACTTGGTATCCTAGATGAATTAACTAGAGAACTAGAAGCTCAAAACGAGCTCCACTTGGAAATGCAGAAGGCTTCTATGCTATCTTATTCGAAGGGGAGGGATTAGACACTGTCAAATTAGGATAGTGCCGGAACACAAGCAAAGCCACATCTGTCACATGGAAGGAATCCATAGAATTGAGTGATAATAATTTACACACACTAAAAAACGGCAGTCTTTTACTTAGTGCAAATATGGGTGGAAATGATTTTTTTCCAAAACTATTACTCTTGCATTGTTCCAATAAATATATCTAAAATGGATAATTCATTGGATAAGTTGAAAACGACATTCAGCCACCTCCACCCGCCAAAAATAGGTTTGAAAACCTCAGCAGATAATTAACTACTCCTTCGTCCCTATTTAATTATCCACTATGGTTTTGCATGCATTTTCAATAGTTTATATTTGTCAACATATATTGCTAAAAATATGCAATATAGATATTGTTTGATAAATCTCAATTTTTTCTATAAGACAATGATTTCAAAAACATAAAACATAATATATATGTCGAAAGATTTTAGCCATTGAAAATGCATGCAAAATCGTAGTAGACAATTAAATAGAGACGGAGGGAGTAGTAAATAGCCTTCTGCTGAATAATTACTCACCATATAAGCCAATGGTTATTAACTCGCCCATTAACATGGAGCCCGAATTGCCTTCAAATGGTCTGTCTTAGCTGTATATCTTTCCTTGGTGATTTTGAGTAAGTATTGAACCATATGCTTTTGGCCCAACATAGCAGCATGAGGGAGAGTCAATTGACCAAACTGGTTCCACATATTGGGCAAGTCCAAGTTGTTCTTGAATAGCAACTTGGAGATCATAACGTTACCAACTCTTGCGATTTTGTGGAATGTTGTGTAACCATCCAAATTAATTAGCTCTAGTTCCTTGAGAGGATCATCAATTCCACCAGCTTTTTGATGAAATGGATTGAACTCCCTATTGCCGCCATATGGAGCAATATCTCACATTGTACCGAGATTCCGATTGTGAGTGTGTTCGATCGAGCTCAAAGAATCTTTTTGCAGTCTCTCAGTCTTTTGCGATTATAGCTCTATATAGTGGGAGGTAATAGCTATATCCTTCTCTATTGCCTTGTTTTCCATCGCTAAATACATACCAAGGAAGATCAACAATGACCAGTGAATATTCACCGGTAGTTCCACGATACAAGAGCACACAAATTGGAGAAAATTTGAAGACAACCCTATGAGCCTACTCAGGAAGACCAAACCTTTTTTTACTGCACATAACTCCACTCTTCTTGATAGCCATTTCTAGTATCCCTCGATGTAGAAGAAAAGAAGAAAGAGTAGTTTCAAAGGGTACCAACAATTCAAGTCGAATGTCATGGCCTTGGTTAATTTGAAGCTAACCGTGAGACACTTAGGCACTCACACCTGTTCTTGTGGTGCTAAGTACGCCTATAA
>BPLS01000180.1:332007-354600 GCA_019656275.1 Rhododendron kiyosumense
CCCAAAACTGGGTTGATTCCTACTGCCGTTGTGAGAAAAAGCCCCCTTGAGGACTTCAAATACAAAATGGATGACAAGCAAATGAAAAACAACAAAAGCTCCAATTTTTAAAGGTTATCGAAGTCACCACTGTACAACACCTTTCAAAAAACCCTACTATTCCCAAACAATAACCCTAATGTATTCATATATCATATAATATGAACATATACATCTACATTTGCGCCATTTAATAAGAAAATCTAGGATTTTTTTACATATAAAACATACCTTCCAAAGTAGAGTTTGTCACGATCTACAGCTTTTCTATAGTGTACACGATCCGATGTTCTTCGAAACTTAGGTTTTCTTCACAATCTAGGGTTAGCCATGATCTACAATGCAAGTTGAAGAGGGAGAGGAAGAGAGACAGAGGCGCCATGATGGAGTAGGGTGGAGAGAATTTTCTGATCGAGTGAAGTGTGGCGTATGCTTGTTGCTCCATTTCATAACAAAGGATATATTTGACATTTCACTCATTCCGTTAACGGTGTTGAGGTTTTTTTTTTCCTTTTCAGTAGATGAGGGGGTGTGTATGGGCGTTTTTAAAGGTTAGGGGGTGTCCGTGTCCAAACTAGATAGATGAGGGGGTGTCCGTGTAATTTCACCAATGGTATATTTGACATTTCGTTCATTCCGTTAACGGCATTGAGGTTTTTTTTCCTTTTCAGTAGATGATGGGGTATGTATGGGCGTTTTTAAAGGTTAGGGGGTATCTGTGTCTAAACTGAATAGATGAGGGGGTGTCCGTGTAATTTCACCTTATAAATAAGTAGATACCTGGCATCGTTATTGCTACCATTGATGTTATATAGCATAAAAGGATACCAAAAAAAAAACAGAAGCACCGTGCATTTACTTACCATATATTTGGAACTCATTATACATATATAGTAAATCAAATAGATAAATACTTTAAATACAACCTGTTTAAATCAAAAAATAGGATATGCCTTCATAATCACTTCAAATTTTATAGAGTTTTATCTGTAAAGTTTCTTTGGCCGATAAAAAAACCCTCTAGCCATGAATAACATTTTACTGCTATTTTTCCGGCTATTTTACGACGACCAACTTAAAGAAAAGTAATCACACAGTTCAAAATATCAACAACTAATTAGTGAAAGAATTAAAATATTAATTAAATGCTTTTATTAAAAAAAATCATACATTTAAGTTTCCCAATTAGGCAATTACCAACCTGTAGCCCCTTTTCTCTTTTCTACTTGCTTTATTGTATTTTCTTTTAAAAAAGTTCCGGTCATGGGTGTGTATTCTTTTTTGTTATGTTCTTTTATGACCCCTGGCCCTGCTCATGGAAGTTGAAAAGGAACGGATTGGAAAATGAATGGCAACAAAATGAGCATGGAGCTAGGGAAATGAAAAATACGTAAAAGGGTACGTGTTTCGGTCACACAAATATATAGTCAAATATAAGTGTGATTCTCCGACTTCAAAATTGCTAAGTACACGCATTAACTACTTCTACAATTTTTTATACAAGTGGGGTTTAGTTGTTCTTAATTAATGATCACTAGCATGTGCCCTTGGGCCACATACTAACCAAAACCTATAAACTAAACGATAGTGATAATAACAAAACTGTTTTTATTGGTGTCAAAGGCATTTTTTTTTTTTTTGGGTAAGTAGGAAAGGCAATTTGTTTTCTGGAACTTTTTTTTTCTCCTCTGTTCTATAATGTCTCTGTTCAATTAATTTCAGTTCAGTGTAGTTGCTTTGGTATAGCTCATTGTCATTCCAAAGGCTCCTTCCCGTCATCTAGCCCTAATCAATATAAATAAGGGGAAAGCGGAGAGCTTTCTTGATCCTGGGGAGATTGGGCCATAATCTAATAGGGGAAGGCAAGACCAAAAAGAGTCAATTTTGAATCCCGATCAAGCTTAGCTACTTATTAGAAATGGCAATCTTCAGTCTTGCATTTTTTCCTAAAGTCAAGTCTAAGGTGAGGAATCCTTATCGATACCCCTATATTTTTAATACTTATTATTTTGGAGAAGAATTTTCATTATTCAAGTAGCAATTTTGCAAACCAAAAGAGGAAGGTGAAAGAAAACATAATTGAGTAAATGCTAGGTTAGTAGGTTTTCCTTGTAACCAAACACATCACAAAATACATTCAAGCTCGTTTACTTCGGAATGAGTGCAATGGCTGAGAAGGGCGCCCACCATGAGTTTGGATGGTGGTAGTACTTGAGACTTGAAAGCTATGAGATGGGGAAATCCATCGCTGCTCTCTTGCCACATTATCAAGATTCGTGCTAGATCAGATACTTGTCATGTAAAAAACAGTTGAGCTAACTAACAATCGCCCATTAGACGGTGGTTAAAGTCTAATGGTAAAAAAAAAAGTTACAACATTCAAACATTTTCACACTTCTCAATGCATTTGTACGTATTTTAAGATACTTTTTAAATTTTAACTGTGCTGGTTAGTACTCATGATGTTACATATGAGAGCAATAACCAGAATAAGCTAAGATCAAGAAAAAGAGCCAACCGACACTTAACTTCAAGCAAACAATCTCATAAAGGAAAGATAGATGGCAAGACTCCAACTAAAAGAAAACAAGAGAAAAAATAGAAACATCTAGTACCATCTTTACAAAATGAACACTTATTAAGAGACAGCCCAAAATGAAATACTGGACTCTAAATAAGGGACGGAGGGAGTATGATAAAAATTCTCAATTTGATACTTTTTCGATTCTAGTTATCGAGATGAACCAATAATCCATAAGAGTTTGTACAAAACTAAGCAATGCAAAAAGCGCGAAAGGTCAAGTTGGCTTTTTAAGAAAAACTAGACCTGAATTTTGAGCGTTTCAGCGAAATCAATTCTTCAAAATTCATTCTGAAATTGCACAATCGGTTTAACACTGTACTAAAGTACTAATGATATGGTAATCACAAAACTCGAAACATACCTGACCCATTGTCCAAATTCCTACATGACAAGGCCAACAGGTTGTCATGGATCATGGCCGCGGGCTCGGCCTTGGCAGGTTCTGGCTCAGCCCAATCCATAATGGACTAGCTTAGGTTGTGGAACCCACAATAAATTAAAAAAATTAGTGTCTGGGGACATACAATGCGTGTGTGAGTGAACGGAGAAGATATGCGGTTAAACCACCTTTCGATATTTTAATTGCATCAAAATGAAAGGTGAAAAAAATTACTAAAAAAGTTACTAAAAAACAGATTCGAGTTCTTCGGGACGGCGGTGACTATGGACTTGTGATCCAAGTGCTATCGAGATCTACGCATCAAGGAAGAGCGAGCCGTCTCTGACAACACCGCCTTGGAGAAACTGGTCGGCGACTTCATGTTGATCAAAACACGTGTTGCGTCTTCGCCGCCATCGTCGGCTGAATCGGTGGGGGCTGTAAAGGGGCGAGTATTGGGTCCGGTTTGTTTTGGATTTGGACGGTTTCATTCTTTTAGGTTATTGGTTTGGCTGTGTTTTTGGAAGGCAATTTGTTTTCTGGAACTGTTTTTTTTTTTTCTCTGTTTTATGATGTCTGTATAGGAGGCGGGAGTGGACTCCAATGGGTATGTTCAATTAATTTCAGTTCAGTGTAGTTGCTTTGGAATAGCTCATTGTTATATGTAGCTCATGGTCATTCCAAAGGCACCTTTCCGTCATCTAGCCCTAATCAATATCAATAAGGGGAAAGTGGAGAGCTTTCTTGATCCGGGGTCGTATCAAACGATATTTGATCAACGTGATTTTTGGCGTGGTCAACATTTTTTACGAGTTCTAAAAAATGAACAATTCTGATCATTATTGTAGGCCCGAATCATTGTTGTGGATTCGGAAAAGACCCAAAATGGTCCAAAACTGGACCATTGGAACCCAAACTAGACAGGATCCTCTCCCGATCTGGCCATAATCTAATAGGGGAAGGCAAGACCAAAAAGAGTCAATTGTGAATTCCGTGAAAGCTTAGCTACTTACTAGGGGCATAACTACGTGCTATGCACGATTTGGTCATGCCCGTTGATGCAATAACAGAAATGATGAATCAAGAACTGAAATAATATACCGTGAATGTGTTTTGGATTGTTTGCTCATTTTGCATGAGGCCTTTGACAAATATGAGATCGTTGCAACCAGCATATTTTTACATTGGTTACGAGTCGAAGTTTGAAATATTACAAACATGGACCGTTTTAAAGTTAGAACATCCTTTTCCTCGGATAATTTGTTCAAGGTCTGCTTGATATGTTTCAATAAGTGTACGTTTCAGTACATTCCTCCATTTTCCATCAACGATAAACCGGTGATGGGAGCACTTTCATCATCGTGAAGTTCTTGCCTAATTTTGGTAGGAAATCTCTGGTAGAAAGAAATTACTTGTTGATATCAATACAAGAATAGAATTCAGACAGAAAGTGAAAGAGAGAAGAAAATCTAAAAGCAAATCTCAAACCTTGTCCTCCAATTATGCCATGATCCCTCAATGGTTAATTGCTTTCCACAAATTTTCGGATTAGTTGGTTTAGGATTGGGAATTTTTGAGAAATAAACGGGGGATTATTTTTTTGATGTGGAGCTTGAGAGTTTGGATTGAAAAGTAGCCAAGGCATAATCCTACTTTGAAGAGTGACTGGCTGGGGGTTTTGGAATTACGGGTTGTGATGCGTGTAAAGAGGAAGCTAACACGATTAAACAATTAGGATTATTATTCCCCAAATAAATTTGGAGATCCGGGGATTCTGTAGTGCACAGTTGCGCTACAAGATTGTAATACAGTTGATTCGGCCGTCTATTTCGACATCGGCAACTCGGATTTAATCTGAGCTCCTATTGATTTTGGATCGTCCATTATTTGGATTAAAATTTGAGCTCAACCGTGCTACAAGGTTGTGTAGTACAGTCAATCCGGCTGTCCATTTCGACACAGACAACTTGGATTTAATCTAAACTCCTGTTGATTTGGATCGTCCATTATTCAGATTAAAATTTGAGCCGTCAATTATTGAAATAGATGGCCAAATCAACTGTACTACAATCCTGTAGGGCATCCCGCCTTACAAGATCTCCGGATCCTAAATAGGGGTCTTGTCTCTAGATAGATGCTTATGTCCCTATCCTAGAGGGCTTGAATTCCATTCTGACTTTCAAAAAAAAAAACCCAAAAACACCCTTCAACTAAACGGTTTTGTGCCATGATCCCTAAAATCATGCCTCTTCCATTGACGCACATAGAAGAGCCTCCGCGCACATCGACGTCGACCACCATTTTCGTCTGTGAATCTTTTCGGCGCCGACAGAAGCCACACCATCCTGGAGCTCGCCGCCCTCTTCTCTTATCAGATTAATACCCATGATAAGATTTTCTACTGAACAAAGATGTTTGGAAATAAATTCTTGAAAATTGTTGATGGCGAAAATTTAATTAGTGAATTTGCACATCAATAAACAAAGGCAATTTAATTCAACTGTAACTAAATAAGATTTTGCATAGAGAAAAATTGTGTGGAAAAAAATCATAAGCCACGAAGCAGTGGTGTAGACAGAAGTATACATCACTGGGGCACTATAAAAATAAAAACTCATGTGGTAGCCAACCTCTAATAATATCCCACCGACACACGACTTGATGGTTGCTGGCAATATGATAGTGGTTTGTGTGTTGGTTGTTACATCATGAGAACCGAAGGGGAGATTTTAGATTTTTGAGTACTATTTTGTTCATCCATGCATTTAAGCATTAGGTAGACATTAGTCGCTTTCCATGCTCCATACTATAGGGGAAATTACTCCACTTTTCAAAAAGTTAATGCCTGATTTTTACTTCGATGAGTAGAGACATTGATTTTGTGTGGCTTATTTTTTAACAATTTAATCAAGTCATTTTTATATTAATAGCATGTGTTGTACTTTAAATTTTTGGTCAAACTAAAACTACTAAATTCAAACAAAACTAAACTAAAAATTTCATGGGAAAAAGAAGTGCGGTGGGAGGCCGTGCCCCCAGTGACGGGTGGCAAGTCGCTGCCACCGAAGGTGGTAGCTTAGTAGTGGGTAGGGTATCCTTCATTTTTAGGTGAGACTCGGTTTTGAATTTTGTCAGTGGTAAGGAGGTGTGGGGGTAAACATTTATGTCCACTTGTACTTAGATGATATTGTGGTGACGGTGTGTCCTTTCAGACATTAGCTATGGCTCGAACCGGATATTCCACAGCGGATAGGGAGCCCCTATGATCATGCCATAGGGGGTTGCTACGTTAGTCGCCCTCTCCTACCTCTTTTGAAGATCGAAAAAAAAAAAAAGAGTACCAAATCGAGGATGATAAAAAAAACAAAACAAAAAAGAGGCACCAAATCGAGAATTTTGAATGTTAGCTTCCATAAATCGCGTACTAATTTGTACACAAAACTTGGCTTTAATCAAACTATTTAGAGCCGGCCTTGGAGGGATTCCGTTTATTACTAGCTAAAGCCTAAAAAGTATTCCTCTTAAATTTAGCATTTAACAAAAAAAAAAAAATTTCGTTTTAATCTCAGCAGCCTCAACGCCAGACAACAAATGAAGAAACAGAAACAAACAGAGTGAAGGAACTTGAGTTTCTCTACTTTGGAATGATATAGTAATTGAGAGTTTCAACCAATAATTCAAGACCAACTATAATGACGTCGAGGAGAAAATGGAAAAGTATACGACTACAAACTTTAAAATTGAATGATTGAACTCTCTTTAACGAAAGGAACAAAAGACAATGGTATATCTTTTGAATGTGCAATGGGGTGAATATGCTTAATGATTGGGAGAGACTATTATTGGATTTAACACAAGTACATTCACGGCTCTCTCTCCTCTTGCCCTTTCGCAAGACCGTGGATAAGCACGTTCGAGAAACAAAACTGATGTATCATCATACGCTCGAGCTCGTCAAATCCTTTTGCACGGAAATTGTCAAGCTGGACAACAATAAAGCCGTGTCAATACTAGTAACACCATTCTTTATCGCTGGACGATTTGGGATTTTGTATGCTGACGAAGTGGGTCACACATGACATCTTACAATTATTAATCATCACGAGAACATTAATTTACATATCACATGAGATACGACTGTAAGCGTTTCTTGTCTATTCTAGCGGACTATGGTAACAACAGTGTGTTGTATTTGGCTGGAGAATTGGCACCTAAACACAGGCTCGATCTTGTTTATGGCGCAGCCCTACGGCAGCATGAATTGCAGTAGGTATAAGGTAACAAGCTATTCACTTTCAGTAGTACTATGAGCCAGAAATGGTTAATTGTTGCCTAACTCACCTGAAATTCTATGTATTTGGGATGAAAAAGGAAAACAAAACAAATTTCAGCATTTTTTGGTAGATAACACAAGTTAGCAATATTTTGGCATCAGAGAATTAGACCGAACTTGATGCAGAAAGTGGAAAATTTTGTTCCACCTCCACACATAGAACTGAAGAAAAAAAAAAGGGACGACATCCGAGATGGAATTTAAAGAAGCGCACATGGAGCTGGTGAAGGAAGGAGAGCAGCGGCAGCCCTCATTGCCATAGTGGTATTTGTACGTAGCGGCCATTATATTATCAGGTGATTACGGTGAAAACGGCATGCCAAACTTTGCGAACGATTCTGCTTTCATAGTGAATTTCCCTCGAAAAAAGCGAAACATACACTTTGGCCGTGTGATTGAGATGCAAGGGCGTGCCAATACCGTGACGTGATCCAAACGTGAATTAGGCTAGAGAGCTTGATTCTGACTTCTCAACAGACGAGTTATGTGCAGTACATGAAAAATCCACCACCGGTTCTTTTTTGCCTCCGCGGAAGAGGATTTTACCATTTTCTTGTAGTGATGTAGAGAGAGGAGAAGAACGAGTGTGGTACTCGAACCTTGTAAACGTCGTGGGAATGGAATGGAAAACGCTCGGGGCTCTCCATTATTGAAGAGATGAGCATGGTGCTCAAAAACGCTGTTGAAATGGAAATGCTCGGGATCTCCGGTGTCGGAAATAATAAAAGCTACATGTGCCGAAACTGAAAGTGCATGCAGAAAAATAAACATAGTATGGCTGGAGCCAAAGAAAAGATAATTGAAGCAAGAGCTTGAAGTTTGTGTGTTGATTGGAAGGCTTTTCAATGATATTGGTCTTTTCTTTTTATAGGGACGAAAATGGCAGTAACTTGCCATAAGCCATCACCCCTACCTCTGCGACATGCACGAGAAGTGCTTGTAGGGAATTTGCCAATTGCATTGAACTTTGCCAAGTGTCCCATGAACTTCAAAAATCAACTTCCATGAGCCTATGATTTGAACCCTTTTTAGTTGGTTTCATGATATTTCGGATACACCAAAAATCTGTGGGGTCGGTGCCATGTGCCGGCTTTTTAGTGGGTGATTATTTTTGGGTACAAACACATGGTCTTTGCCATGTCAAACGCCTTCTTTCTCTTCTCATTGCTCTCTTAGCTGCTGATGTTTTTGTCTATCTTTGCGGCTAGGTACACGGGGATACGATTTTCTCAATGCCCTGCCCAAGAGGTTGGTAATTGGTCTTGTTACCTTGTTCCTCTCGGTAAAAGTCTTGATGATAGCTTCCAGCGCCAAACTTTATCTTGTCTCTCTCTCTCTCTCTGCACTTTCCAAAAGGTAAAATGGTTGTTTAAAAAAAAATCCTTCGGATGAAAAAATCCTTCTGATGTACTTAATTGGAGCACATTCGTGGGATTCAATATGCTTTCGTCTTCCATTTTTTTGGGGGGCGTTTGGTAACCTTTAATTTTTATTTTCAATTTTTGGTTTTTGGTTTTTGTTTTCTATAAACGTTTTCAAAATTTCCATCAATTGTGAAAACACACAAAAGCTATTCGGTTTCATTTTCGTATCAAGCCCGATTGTCTTCCTGTATTTGCGTCGCTCCCCATGACTCACTAGTCACCCCATCTTTCTAGTACACACACTCTCTCTCTCTCTCTTCTAGTGCACTTTGATGACAACAAAGGCTATGGAGAAACTGAAGAGCTGCAACGGTGAGATAGAAATGGGTGGCATTGAGAATTCCACCATTGATTGAAGTTTTTCAGAGGGGATAGAATAATTGCATCAGGCAAATTTTGCAGGAAGAAGTTGTTAATCTCGTACGTTCTCCAGAAGTTAATTGTGGGTAAGCCTTTGCAAGATATGAATGGAATCTGAATCTCTGAAGGTGTGACTAGAAAAATGCCTAGTTTAAAACGTGGAAGACAGGCACAGATTGCAATACCGTAGGGTAGACCTTGTTCAACTTAGTTGTTCAAGCTTGATTGAAAAGTTATCGAGATTTATAAAGATATTTAAGCCTAAGCTCATTTATGAGATAAGTCAAATTAAAAAATGTTATGTGAAAATAAAAAGCGAGTGGTTTGGGTTAAAAAAAAAAGTTTATTCATTGGTTTCCTCTGATTCCATTCAATTTGAAGAATACAAAAAAATATTACTCCCTCCGTCCCAAATTGATTGTCCAGTCCGCAAATAAACGGAGTGTTAAAAATAATACAATTTTTGCAAGAAAAAATCAAAAGTTTTTCAACAACTTACTAGATATCAATGAGTATTTTTAATTTGTGAAAAAAATTTGAATTTTTTCTTGAAAAAATTGCATTATTTTCAATACTCCGTTTTGCGGACGGGACAATCAATTTGGGACGGAGGGAGTATATACTAATAAACAAACAAAATCAAAACGATACTACCAAACATATTTTGTGTTTTTTTATTTTTTACTATTTACCAAAAAATTATTACCAATCATGTTTTTTGTTTTTGTTTTTATAAAAATATGAACCCGATTCTACTTCTAGTTTCTTAAAAACTAAAAACAAAAAATGTTACCAAACGCACCCTAAAAAAAATTACAAAAATTTAAAGGCAATATGAATAGTTTTCAACCGAGTCAAACCAAACTCCCTCATTGTCAACTACCAAACAGGTACCATGGGTTAATATTCCAAGCCTTTAGCAATATGGGACAGGAAATTAAGGCGTTGGGTTTGTTTGCCTAATTGGGGCTTGGGCATTTTGTTTGGTTTTAAATAATAAAAAATTGGTCTAGGGTCCACTATAGCATATTTGTAACCCACTAAGTCCACTTCTAAAGTTTGTAACTCACTAGGTCCACTCAGACAAGGGCCTTGTTTGGCTTAGACAAAAAAATGTATTTTTATTCTTTTTCATTTTTTGTGTTGCCAAACTGGACTCTTGTCAAGCCAAAAAGGAAATAATACAAGACAAAAATGTCCTTGCCGACTTTTTTTCATTTTTTTAAAAATATTTTTTAGAATTTTGCCTGCTCTATCTCTCTACGTTCTAGATCGCACATGCTCTATCGTTGCACAGATAACATTATATCTATTATTCAATTGGTCCGCATAGCGACCTCATTGACTTGTTTGTGATAACCATATACGTTTATAACAGAGTCTAATTTTCACATATAACGTTATATGAGTTTATTACAACACAAGAACATATAATATTACACGTTTATATCTAAACTCATATATATGTATTATGTATGAGCTTCTGAAATCTTTTTTATAACAATGCAAGAAAATAAAACATAAGTTGTTATATGTTAAATTTTATATGTTTACAATGCAAAAACAAACAAAGAACATGTATTACTTTTGTCACAAAAATAAATACACAAAAAA
This sequence comes from Rhododendron kiyosumense, assembly GCA_019656275.1. NCBI lineage: Eukaryota > Viridiplantae > Streptophyta > Magnoliopsida > Ericales > Ericaceae > Rhododendron > Rhododendron kiyosumense. Next base: position 342,741 of record BPLS01000180.1, read on the forward strand.
AAAGAAGATCTCGTAACCTTATAATCTTATACATGAGATCTTGTCCTTACTAACTCCAAAAAAAAAAAAAAAAAAAAAGAGATCTTGTAACTTCTTTCCCTTCGTCGTCGTCGCCTTCTTCACAGTCGACTTCATAGGTAACTTAATACTCTTCACCCCTTGAACAACTGCACAAATAATAACAAACCAAATAATATTATGCCACCTTAACTGAAAATATGGTTATCTGTGAAGAACTGAACTCTGTTATAAACATATATGGTTATCAGAGTAAGTCAGTGAAACCGCTGCGCGGACCAATTCAATAAAGTAAAACATATACCGTTCTATGTGAGTTTCTGTATTGTGAAACTCTAAAAAAAAACATAGAGTATAACATTATATGGCAGCTCCTGACCTTATGTACCTCCCAACAACAAAAAAAACACTAGTCTTTCTTTTGTTGATTTGTTATTTCTGCATATATATGACAATAGTTATCCAGATGCAAACATAAAACATATATGAAAACTAATAAATTTATATTACTAAATTGGTCTGCGCAACGGCCTATAGAACTGAATATCTAACCATATATATTCACAGAACAGAAGAAAAACCAGAACAAACCCTAACCATGTGTGTTACATTCTAGAACAATTTGTTGATAGTCCATGTATAACTACTATATCCTCGTATTTTTACAAACAAAACTCTAAATTAACCAAACACTAACCACTATAAACACTACCAATTAACATATAACCATATATCCTCATTTCTGCACATATAAGAAAAAAGTTAAATAGATGGAAACATATAGTTTCATATGTTAAAAAAAGTATTCAATAGTTTGTATATTACCATATATGTTTCATGATATTAGATGTCAAACGAAAACCTAAACGTTATATGTCTCATGATACACTATAACAGAAAATCACATATAACCATATATGTTAGAAATGATGGCATAATATAGGGTACAGATTTTGATATATAACCATATGTGTCTCATATACAAAAAATAGACTATATTTTAAAAATATGGTTATATGTACAAATAAACTAATAAATTAATACGATTTTGTGAAGAGATTATCTATGACTTTTGGAAATGTCATCGCATTTAACCTAAAATTGAACATCCTGTTGATACTTGGTGAGGGTTGGTTTGCAATCTTTGGATGGTATCCGTGTTTCGTTGCCGTTCAAAAAAAGTTTCAAATATAAGCTATTCATAAAAAATAAAAAAACAGGGTTTGGCTTTCTTAGTGACTTCATGGCAATAAGCTTTCTGTACTCGCACGAGTATTGCCAAACTCTAGTTCTTTTACTTCTTTTTTTCTATTTTAACTTACTATTTTCGTAATTTGAGGTTTGTATTAACATTGCTTGGCTCGTTTATTTCAGAGACTCCATATCCAGACAACATAGACATGATTTTCATATGTGAAAAAACTAATACATTTACATTATTGAATTGGTCCGCGCAGCGGCCTAATAGAGCTGAATATATAACTATATATATTCATAGAACAAAAGGAAAACCAGAACAAATCCTAACCATGTGTGTTACATTCCAGAATAATGTGTTGACAGTCCACATATATTCACTATATCATCTTATTTTCATAAACAAAACTCTAAACTAACCAAACACTAACCACTATAAACACTATCTATTGATATATAACCATATATTCTCATATAAGCAATTGAATATAGTCAAGAACATATAACCATAATAAAGCATGTTGAAATTAGGACATATAGCCCTATATACAATAATAAAATATGATCAAATTTGGACATATGACCCTGTAAAAGGATAATAAAGCATATAACCATATTAAAGTAGTCTTACTGAGAAACAGAAAAACAAACACTAATACCTTAATTGAGTCAGACAAGATCAAATCTATTTATCAAAGTGATTCTTTGATTGCTCAAGACATCTCTTTTTAACTGAGAAACAAAACAAGATCATTTCGGTCCATTTTCAGTAAAAAAGTGAAGGATATTCCATTAGTAATGGAAAAAGGGGGTGGGTCCATTTTTAGTAAAATAGTGAAGAATATTCTATTAGTAATGGAAAAAGGGGGTGGAAATAACCATATATAGATGAATAATCACATATGTTAAATAACCCAAATACTAAACATTATATGTTCTCTATTTTTGAATTTACAAAGTGCAGAGACGTGAATGTAACCAAAACCCTACTCTGTTGTCCATTACCTATATTGAATTGATCCGCGCAGCGGCCTCATTACTGACTTCTATAACATGTAGAGAACAAATTTAAACATATAACCATATATGTCAGTTAAACAAATAAATTAATCAAGTAAAAAAATGAATTACACAGATATGTATATATAACCATATATAATGGTTCCACAGATGTATATATAACCATATATGATGGTTACACAGATATGATGGTTCCACAGATATGTATATATAACCATATGTTCATATATAACATTATATGATTCCATAAGTTCACACAAAACCCTAACTAAACCAGATCTGTACAAATAGTAACAAATAACCGTATATGTTCAACCCTAAACTAAACTCGACCTACCTATTTGTGTTAAAAACAACTGCGATGGAAGGAACAAAGCCGACGGTGGAAAAGGACGGCGATCTCGTGGATATTTATGTAGATCTTGTTAACGTGCTGTCGACGAAAGGGAAAAAAAAAATTTGAAGCCTGCATCGATCTTCCAGAATGGTGGGGAGATCATTAGCGGGGTTCGAATCAAAGGCGGCGATGATCGTCACCAACATGCCAGCCAAGGCGCGTACTCCAACTTTGCCTTATGCTCCCCTCGGATCTCCAGACCTTCTCCGTCGCCGGATCCAAACTTGCCTTCGGGATGGCGAGGCTGGGACAAGGAGGTGGGACTTGTCTCGACAGCCCCACTCTCTCTCTCTCTCTCTCTACGTTGGAATGGAATGAAGGGAATGGAAAAGAAACAATTATTAGGGCTACATATATTGGGGTATATTGGTATTTTTGTAGGCTAGTGGCCTTAAGGGATTATGAAACTTAGAAGTGGACTAGATGGGTTTAGAAACTGCTATAGTGGACTTATGCAAAATTCTCCCTTTACAGGAGGGTTAGAAATTAATAAGTGTGGAGTTTGGGTTTGGGTTAGATTACTTTGATTTCGTCTTAGGTGTTTCTATCCATGATCCAATCCCTTGAACAACTCTTTAAATTTCTACAGAAACTAATACATAAAATTTATACGAAATCATAAAGCAATTCTTAATGTTTTAATCATGCGAAGGAACTCAACCTCGTCTCAGGCGTTTCTGAGAATGGAGTTTCATAATATGAAAAGAAAAAAACTTCAACTGCTATGCAAAAAATACAACGTTGTAAGGAAACAAATAGAATAGAACACAAAAGGACAAATAGGTGTTTCTGTACTTTTCATTTGATAGAGATGGTGGACTTGAATAACTGGATGTTTAACCGTAGAACACTGATAATCACTTATCTGAAGGAGCATTTTGGTGAGAAAAGGAGAGATCTTATACTCCTATATACTAAAACAACAAGGGTTAATTTTAAAAATAGTCCATCTAGTTTGCATAAAATCTCGATTTCGTCCTTTTAATAATACAAACTTTAAGGATGATTTGCAAATGAATTGGTGATTAGAATCCAAACAATTCGAAAATCAAAAATACAAACCCATAAAACACCTCAGGTCCGTATCACAAAACATATTCAATCGAAGAATGCAAGCACTGCAAATCCATGTGCACATAATAGAAGAAAGATTTTGACACAATTAATTGGTGAGGGATGATCTCTAATCTCTGTACCAAAAACGTGAAAGAATCAATCTGTAGACAGATTTGAGAGTGAGAGTGTTAGATACACTGGAGTCTTTTGTAGTGAGAGGAAAGAGGACAGAAAAATGTAGCGTAGAGAGAAAATAAAGCAAAGATGAGAGAAAAATATATCAACCAGCCTTTGTTTTTCTTTTTGTATCCTAGATACGTCAAATTTCATGTCAGTTAGGCCTATGGAAACAATTAATCATTTGGCTCAAAAAAATAGTTTGAAAGTGAATAACATGTTACCTGATACCAAATCAATTCATTCTACATCTGTATGGCTGCACCACCAGAAACGAGATTAACTTTGTGTTTAGGTGGCAATGCTCCAGCCAAATGCAAAAAAGTGTTGTTACCGTGGTCCATTTGAGTAGATAAAAATTGCCTAGAGCCATATCTCATCTGAGAGGTGAGGTTGTAAATGTCAATGTCACGATTCATAACTGCAATACCTAAGGCGGTGCAACCCTCTTCATCCAAAGAATATATCAAATCAGGACATACAACCAAGATTTCTTCCACAACTTCATGAAGATCAACTCGTGCTGCGGTAAAGAATGGTTCCGATAATATTGCCACGGCTTTAAAGTAGTCTCAGTTGACATGCATAAGAATCTGACAAGCTTGAGAGTGTGATAGTGCATGAGTTTTGTTTCTCGCACGTACTTGATCTGCGAAACTGCAATTGGCATTAATAGTCCATGACTGTGGTTAGTCCAATCGTTTTTGTCTGCTTAAAAAAAGAAAATTCTGTAATTTATAAGTTTTTGAAGTTTTCATGCCAAATTAAATTATTTTTGGTGCATAGAAATTTGGTTAATTTTGCATGGAAATATTTTGTTTTTTATCTGAAAATTGCACGTAGAATGCACATATGTAATGGACTAACTTTTTGGGACGAAGGAGTACATTACAACTTTCCTCGACGTGATTCCCCTTCCAACAAATCCGACATTTACTCTTGTCCTTTCCCAATCCCACTCTACCCCTTCAAATCAATTCCCCTTGTCTCAGCTTCGATAAACTACCAACCATGTTTTATTAAAGTATATTCTAAACTTAGACATGAATATCTACTTGGCAATGAATAATATTGAGTATTTGTCTTTTGCTTTGTAAAATATGAAATGAAAAAAAGTTCCTTGCCATTCAATCATTCCTAAACACAATTGGAACAAAAAATACTAGAATTCAAGAAACTCTATCAACAAAAGGATGATCCATGACAAACCAGAAATAAAGTCACTACCTTGAAACCATGGGAACCAGTGGCGCCCTTTATTAGAGGTTACAGGACTTTCAGCAAGGCTTTCCACATCTCCTCCATCACCAACGTTGGAGGAAATTTCCATCTTCACAGGAACATTTGCAAAACAGAATACAATATTCAAAACAATGTAATAAATAATTCAGCTCCAAAACATTTGATTCTGACTATTGTCTTTTGGTAAATAACACCAACCACGGTTCATGCAACATCGCAATAGTTTAGATGCAATTTAGTATGGTTAATTCGGCTAAGTTATTGCCAATGTATACCGTAAAACTTTGGCTTCATAAGTATATAATAATATCTCCTTTAACTCATTTTGTTAGTCCTTGTGATGTTACTATGTATATCATATGAATTCATACCAAAACTAGAGAACTAAAGAAGCAAAAGTTATATTTAGACAACAATGAAAAGACCGGGGCGTACTCTCCTCGAAATGAACTGTTCCAAGAAGCTAAAACGAGTTTCGCTTGGGATTAATGCTGAAGGCTGCTGTGCTATCAGATACAAAGGAGAGGGATGACAGACATTAGACACTGCCAAGTTAGGATGACGCTGGAGCATAAGCAAAGCCACATCATTCAAGAAACCAATAACATGAGTACAAATAATTTACCCAAACACAAAAAGAACAGTCTTTTACTTAGCGAAAACATGATAGAAAACCCTTTTTTTTTTTTCCAAAACTATTGTTCTTCCATCGTGTCAACTTAAAACAAATTCAAGAATAACTACTCACCATATAATCCACTGGGTTATTAAATCGCCACTTGGTGAGAGCCCTAATTGCCTCCAAATGCTACATCTTCCTTAGTAATTTTGAGTAAATACTGAACCATATTCTTTTTGCCTAACATAGCAGCGTAATGGATAGGTAATTGACCATTCAAGTTCTGCATATTGGGCAAATCAGGATTCTTATTGAATAAAAAATCGGTGATCATAACATTATCATCTTTAGCGAATTGGTGAAATGCTGTGTAACCATTCTTATTTTCTAGCGCACACTCCTCTAGAGTCATCAAATCCACCAGCTATTTGATGAAATGGAATGAAATCCCTCCTGTTGCCACATGGAGTGATGTGTCATATTCTGACGAGATTCCCGCAGTGAGTGCATTTCAATCGAGCTCAATGAATCTTTTTGCAATCTCCTAATCTTCTATGATAATAGCTTTATATAGAGGGAGGTAACAGTGGATATTTTCTACAAACTGTTTTACTATCTATAAAATATCACAACTGTATGTAAATAAAATTCATTTATAAAGCCACTCAAAAATGGGAAAGTATACTCTTTTTGTTACAAAAAATTTAGTCCATTATGAAAATCATGCAATGGATCAAAACATAAAGCAATTGCATTTACAAGTTTTTGAAGTTTTCGTGCAAAATTAAATTCGTTTTGGTGCATAGAAATTTGGTCAATTATGCATGGAAGTACTTTATTTTTTATCTAAAAATTGCACGTAGAATGCACATATGATGCACGTAGAATGCACGTATATTGCACGTATGTAGTGGACTAGCTTTTGGGGACGAAAGAGTTCATTACAACTTTCCTCGATGCAATTCCCCTTCCAACAATTCAGGCATCTACTCTTGTCCTTTCGTTAATGCCACTCTACCCCTTCAAATCAATTCACCTTGTCTCGGCTTCGATAAACTACCAAGCATGTTTTATTATAGTATATTCTAAATTTTGATATGAATATCTACTTTGCAATGAATAATATTCTGTATTAGTCTTTTACTTTGCAAAATATGAAATAAAAATAAGTTCCCTGTCATTCGGTCATTTCTAAACACAATTGGAAAAAAAATACCGGAATTCAAGAAACTCTATCAAGAATAGGATGATCGACAACAAACCCGAAATAAAATCGCTACCTTGAACCCATGGGAACCAGTGGTGCACTTCAGCAGAGCTTATAGAACTTTCAGTAAGGCTTTCCACATCTCCTCCATCACCAACGTTGGAGGAAATTTTCAACTTCATAGGATCAACAAAACAGACTATAATATTCAAAACAATGTAATCAATAATCCAGCTCTTAAACATTTGATTCTGACTATTGTTTTTGGGTAAATAACACCAACCACGGTTCATGCAATCTCGCAATAGTTTTAGATGCAATCTAGTATGGTTAATTCGGCTAAGCTATTGCCAATGTATACCGTAAAACCTTTGGCTTCATAAGTATATAATAATATCTGCTTCAACTCATTTTGTTAGTCCTTGTGATGTTACTATGTATACCATATGAATTCATACCAAAACTATAGAACTAAAGAAGCAAAAGTTATATTCAGACTACAATGAAAAGATAGAGACGTACTCTCCTTGAAATGAACCGTTCCAAGAAGCTAAAACGAGCTTCGCTTGGGATTAATGCTGAAAGCTACTGTGCTATCAAATACAAAGGAGAGGGATGACAGCCATCAGATGGCTGAAGGTTGCTGTGCTATCAAATACAAAGGAGAGGGATGACTACCAAATACAAAGGAGAGGGATGACAACCATCAGACAGCTGAAGGCTGCTGTGCTATCAAATACAAAGGAGAGGATGACAGCCATTAGACACTACCAAGTTACGATGGCAATGGAGCAGAAGCAAAGCCACATCTTTCAAGGAACTAATAACATGAGTAAGAATAATTTAGCCAAACACAAAAAGAGAACAGTCTTTTACTTAGCGCAAACATGATAGAAAACCTTCTCTCTCTTTTTTCAATACTGTTGTTCTTCCATCGTGTGAACTCAAAACAAATTTAAGAATAACTACTCACCATATAATCCACCGGTTATTAAATCGCCCAATAGGTGAGAGCCTGAATTGCCTTCAAATACTACATCTTCTTTAGTGATTTTGAGTAAATACTGAACCATATGTTTTTTGTCCAACATAGCAGCGTAATGGATAGGCAATTGACCATTCCAGATCTGCATATTGGGCAAATCAAGGCTCCTCTTGAATAAAAAATCGGTGAACATAATATTATCATCTCTGTCGATTTGGTGGAATGTTGTGTAACCATTCATATTTTGTAGCGCACACCCCTCCCGAGTCATCAAATCCACCAACTTAAAATGTAATGAACTCCCTCCTGCTGCCAAATGGAGCGGTGTGTCATATTCTGACGAGATTTTCGCAATGAGTGCGTTTCGATCGAGCTCAATGAATCTTTTTGCAGTTTCCTAGTCTTCTACGATAATAGCTTTATATAGAGGGAGGTGTCAGTGGATATCTTCTACAAACTATTTTACTACCGATAAAAAATCACAACTGTATATAAATAAATTAAATTCATTTATAAAGCCACTCAAAAAATAGAAAAGTATACACTTTTTGTCACAAAAAAATTTGTCCATTACAAAAATTCGATGCATCAAAACATAAAGCAATTGCATTTACAAGTTTTTGAAGTTTTAGTGCAAAATTAAATTTGTTTTGGTGCGTAGAAATTTGGTTAATTATGCATGGAAGTACTTTGTTTTTTATCCAAAAATTGCACGTAGAATGCACATATGATGCACGTAAAATGCACGTATATTGCATATATGTAGTGGACTAGCTTTTTGGGACGAAGGAGTATATTACAACTTTTCTCGACACGATTCCCCTTCCAACAATTCCGGCATCTACTCCTGTCCTTTCGTCAATCCCGCTCTACCCCTTCAAATCAATTTCCCTTGTCTCAGCTTCGATAAACTACCAAGCATGTTTTATTATAGTATATTCTAAACTTAGTTCTGAATATCGACTTGGCAATGAATAATATTCAGTATTAGTCTTTTACTTTGCAAAATATGAAATGAAAACAAGTTCCCTATCATTCGGTTATTCTCATTCGGTTATTCCTAAACACAATTGTTAAAAAAATACCATAATTCAAGAAACTCTATGAAGAATTAATTAAGAGGATCCACAACAAACCCAAAATAAAGTTGCTACCTTGAACCCATGGGAACCAGTGGCGCACTTCAGCAGAGCTTATAGGACTTTCAGCAAGGCTTTCCACATCTCCTCCATCACCAACGTTGGAGGAAATTTTCAACTTCACAGGAACATCAGCAAAACAGACTACAATGTTCAAAATAATAAATAATTCAGCTCCTAAACATTTGATTATGACTATTGTCTTTTGGTAAATAACACCAACCACGATTCATGCAATCTCGCAATAGTTTAGATGGAATCTAGTATGGTTAATTCGGCTAAGCTATTGCCAATGTATACTGTAAAACTTTTAGCTTCATAAGTATATAATAATATCTGCTTCAACTCTTTTTGTTAGTCCTTGTGATGTTACTACGTATACCATATGAATTCATACCAAAATTAGAGAACAAAAGAAGCAAAAGTTATATTCAGACAACAATAAAAAGACAAGGACGTATTCTTCTCGAAATGAACCATTCCAAGAAGCTAAAACGAGCTTCGCTTGGGATTAATGCTGAAGGCTGTTGTGCTATTAGATACAAAGGAGAGGGATGACACCCATCAGACACTGCCAAATTAGGATGGCAGTGGAGCATAAGCAAAGCCACATCTTTCAAGAAATCAATAACCTGAGTAAGAATAATTTACCCAAACACAAAAAGAATAGTCTTTTACTTTGCGCAAACATGATAGAGAACCTTTTTTTTTTCAAAACTATTGTTCTTCCATCATGTCAACTCAAAACAAATTCAAAAATAACTACTCACCTTATAATCCACCGGTTATTAAATTGCCCAATAGGTGATAGCCCGAATTGCCTTCAAATCGAACCATTATGTTTTTTGTCCAACATAGTAGCGTAATGGATAGGTAATAACCATTCCAGTTCCACATATTGGGCAAATCAGGGTTCCTCTTCAATAAAAAATCAGCGATCATAATATTATATCTCTGGCGATTTGGTGGAATGTTGTGTAACCATTCTTATTTTCTAGCGCACACTCCTCCGGAGTCATGAAATCCACCAGCTTTTTGATGAAATAGAATGAACTCCGTCCTGCTGCCACATGGAGCAATGTGTCATATTTTGACGAGATTCCCGCAGTGAGTGCGTTTCAATCGAGCTCAATGAATCTTTTTGCAGTCTCCCAATCTTCTACGATAATAACTTTTATACAGAGGGAGGCAACAGTGGATATCTTTTACAATAACTTTAATAATTTGATTAGTTTTATTCTTTTTAGAATATTTTAATAAAAAACAAGATATTGATGATTGATGAGAGTTGAGAGTTAAAAAAAATAGAAATAAAAAAAACAAAGACATAAATTAGTGTTTTATTAATTGGTATATTGCTCTTATTATATCAAAACAATGAAATTTATTTAGACATATACATACAAAAATATAAATATCTATAATCGAGTTCGGATCGGGTTAAAACGGAGCGGGGGAAGCAAATACCATACCCGCCCCGTTTGCCTATCGGATCGGGGAATACCCGCTCAGATCGGGGCGGGGAGGTCAGAGGCGGGGACGGATCGGAGGTAATTGTCATCTCTATCTGGAAGGACCAGTGTACACCCAGTATCTACTGAAATACAGAAAATGCAATCTTTTGGTGACAAAATAGGATTTTTATGACAGCAGCACTCCTGAGCTCTCGGGATATATATATACACACACACACACACACACACACACAGAGACCCCATGGATCCACTGAGGGATCCCGCACGGTGTTATCTTGTAGGACTCCCCTTTCCCAAGCAAATTTTGATGATCCGAGCCGCTCAAAGTGTGCATAACGTGATTTTAAGGGTACTCGCTAGAAATCAGAAAAAAAAATGATCGGGAAGGGCTTGATTCGAGTAGCTTTTTACTGAACCGTTCAATAAAAAACTGTTCGGATCAAGCCCTTTCCGATCATTTTTTTTGGCTGATTTTTCGCAAGTACCCTTAAAATCATGTTCTGATCACTTTGAGCGGCTCAGATCATCAAAATTTGCTCGGGAAAGGGGGGTCCGCAAGGTAGCACCGTGCGGGATCTCTTATGGGATCCAGACTATATATATATTTATTAGAAAATCACTTCATTAACAACCAAACATAGCTAAAACAGCGAATCCATCAAAGTACAATGAAAGGAAAACCTACAACTGGCCACCACAGAGATAATAAACAATGAAAATCGGTGACAAAGTGGCAACAACAAAGCGATCGCAACAACTAGACAGTAGACCTGTACATGACTCACCACCACAAAGGGTTGGGACACGGGGGGTCAGCCATCTATCACTAGCTGCCTCGGCCTAGGGCAGGTTCCCAATTAGAAATAACCAAACAAAACTGATGGAAACAGGGAAGCACCAGACAAGAAAAACACAGTCACCATGGAATTAAATCCACATAGCACACCGACCCCGCTCCAGCTGAGGGAAAACCACCTGTCGCAACGATGGAGGCACTGATTGGATCTTGAATCGAAGCAATGGAGAACAAACTCCGGCAAGCCCTTGCTGTCACGAGCAGGCTTTGGGCACAGAGGAACGAAGAGGAAATCCGCAAGGGCTAAGTCTTCGATCAAAACCAGCCCACAACACCGATGAATGTGAACCCCTTTGCAGAGACTCCCCCACAGCTGAAAATAGGACGACCGGCCGTAGGGCTAAGCCCTTGCTGTCACGAGCAAGCTTTGGGCACAGAGGAACGAAGAGGAAATCCGCAAGGGCTAAGTCTCCGATCAAAACCAACCCACGACACCGATGAATGTGAACCCCTTTGCAGAGACTCCCCCACA
>BPLS01000180.1:358684-401335 GCA_019656275.1 Rhododendron kiyosumense
ATTCATGAATGCATGAATGTATGAAAGAAAGGATCATGAATGAATGAAATTTTTCAGAAAATGACTTCCGAGATCAAGAAACGTCTACCAGTGATGGAAGCCCCTTGTGAAATTGGACCAAGCTCCCGTCCAGTGTAGTGTCCCTCCGTTCCCCTTCAGTTTTGGTCTGTTGTGGACCCTTTTCGGGCCTATATCAATGATCGAAACCGTTTATTTTTTAGAGATCACCGAAAGACATCGACCACTTTAAAAATCACGTACGTTGGTCTAATATAGTTTGATATTATTTTAAAATGGATTAATCTTATATAAAAAAGGTGTATAACACAGGATTGTAACGCCCTTAACACATTTATATGAAACATGAACCATTTAAAAATTCTATCAAACGATATTTGATCAATGTAAATTTTGACATGGTCAATGTTGATGAACTCTAAAAAATGAACGATTTCGATCATTATTGTACGTGGGTCTATAAAAGGCTAAAACTGGACGGAACTAGAGGGAGACTACACTGGACAAGAGCTCAGTCCATAGAAACTAGATCACTTTTTTCTTGTACCTTCTTTATTAGTGCTTTTAGCCTTTTCAACCAGAAAGATAGAGATGAAGAATAAATCTTCTTCTTTTTTTTCTTTTTTTTTTGGTCAACACTGTATACAATAGTTGGGGTTAGTGAGGGTGTTACATTTAGCATAGAGGGGTCCAAAGGCTATCCATAGCTCTGGCCCCCAAGGCCCCGCCCCCGTGGAACTCGAATTCTAGTTACCACTGGAGCGACGGAGATGAGCAACCAACTTCACTAAAAGTGATTCTCGATGAAGAATAATTCACTTGATGCAATTTTGATTCAACATTGTCGCTCTTTGAAATCAATAATGTTATTATTACACATAACTTACATACACAATCATACAAACTCACTCACATCAAGAATGATTCACTGTGTGTGGGCTAGCTCCATGCTTGATGTGAGTGAGTTGTGTGTAACCGTGTTTGTATGTGTGGGCCCCATGCTTGATGTGAGTGAATTTGTGTGACTGTGTCTGTGCAGTGTGTGCGTAAAAGTATGTGACTAAAAAATTATTGCTCCGAAATATGCATGCATCGGTCTTGTTCGTGGACCACATATTTCAGTGGTGCATGATGCAATAAGTGACGGTTGGAACGCATGTAAGAGGTGCATATAATGCATTGCTACATCTCTCTTTCCCTTCAAATTCAATCAAATAGAGACAATTAACTTCTAGTGATTATAGACCCTAGTTATGGTTTGGTTATTGACACAATTTCTAGTGATAATTCACATCTCCGATTCGATTAAACGTTAACTGATTTGACTGTACGTTGATAAGGTTCAACTGCATCTAGCTAGCCAGCAGGGGAGAAAGAAATTGTAAGTAAATCTCTAGTATATGTCAAGAAGTCTAGTAATGTGATTATTGCAAAGGATCACTTTTCCTCTTGAGCTGCCACTAAAATGTCACCAAACATGAATTTTCATTATAACTCAAGGTGTTCGGGTCAACTCACGCACATCTTCTTTAAATTTTGGGACTAATTCCACCGCTCCACTACCCATGATGGAGCCGGAGGGGGCTAGTAGGAGTCATTGCCCCCTACAATTTTCAAAAAAAATAATATTACATTGAAAAAAAAATGTTATCATCAAACTGTATAGCCCCGCCCTCCCTCCATTTCTTATTGGTAAGAATGCCTAATGGTTATAGCTCTACTAATATTTTTCGAGCTTTGAAACAACTTTGTACTGAAATTGGTCTTAATGAGGTTTAATTGCAATCTTTTTAAACAAAATAAGAGTACTAACAACAATTACTTACAGTTTTGGGCTAAAATAAAATAAAAGAGTAAGCAATGGGTTAATATTTTGTCGTTTAATCAAATATGCTTAATTTTGGTAGATAGGATCAAAGAAACGTTAGTGCTTTTGCCATTTAGTATCCACAATGCTATAATAAAAAATTGTTAACCAAAAGTTATCACATCAGTTTTTGATTATTCATTTAAGAGATTGTTAAGGTTAGTAATGTAAATGTCTACAATGACATAATCAAAAGTAGATAACCAAAAATTATCACATCACATTTTTAAACTAAAAACTGTGAGTAGTAGAAAATAGTTTTTCTAAAAACAGTTTTGAAACTAATAAAAACTATTTACAAAAAATAGAAAATAGTTTCTAAAACTTTTTTTTGGAAAAAAACTGTTTTCTACAAAACAAAATAATTTTTTAGTAAAATATTTTTTTTGCAAAAATATTGTTCGAAAAGAAATAGAGAGAAAAATGGAAGAGAGATAAAACATTTTTGTATAATGATTAGTATATTTGATTGAGAATATGTAGGGTCTATTAAATTTGGTTATTGTCAAAATGTTGCCAGTTTTGGTTATTCAAAACCCAAAATTTGATTATTTCTAAGGAGGTTTTTAAGTTTGATTATAGCATTATAAGCCATATTTTGCACCAACATTGTTACCTTTAAAAATATTTTACCTTTAGGCTCCGTTTGTTTCAACGTAAAATATTTTCCTTGCGAAATATTTTTTATGCAAATTGATTTTGCCAAAACAAAATTTGTCAATTTCTTTTTTCGGTGTTTGGTTGTTATTAGGATATCACAGTGAAAATTTCACCTAAACAAATCATTATCTGCTAATTGCCGGATGAGTTACCGACAAATAGGGAAATATTTGGAATACATTTCTTCAATCGGATATATAGTTGTAATCTCTGATCAATTGATTGCAATAGAAACGGATATGGAGTATAATAAATAGCAAGATCAGTAAAAGAACAATTGGAAAAAGGGGGAATTTTATTTTTTGAAATCGAAATACGCTTCATGTGGGAGTCAGAGAGAGAGAGAGAGAGAGAGAGAGAGAGAGGGTAGTTTTACATGTAGCTTGCTTGAACACAGTTGAGGAGAATCAATGAGGGAGAGGGAGAGGGATAGAAAAGAGGGGTAGCTGGACTTTGGAAAGGAAACGTTGGGATGCATCCCTAAAATAACTTACGGGAGTTTTGAGGGGAAGTTATTTTCCTTCATTTGGAGGAAAAAGTTTTACATAGTAAAATATTTTACCCCTGTATTGTTAACCAAATGCTAGAAAATGAGTAAAATATTTTGCAAGAAAATGTTTTACATTAAAACAAACGGAGCAGCATTGTGGAAACTCTAAGTAGATATAAGAAACATGTTTAGTTTTATATGCATTGGTGTTTTTTTTATTTTTACTTTTTTGAGTCAGTAAAGGTTCACATTGTTGTCTCTCTTTTTTGAACTAATTTTTTTAATTATGTGTATCCGTCCTCCTATGCAAAAATTTTGGCTCCGTCCCTGTCCATTACCGGTGGTTCACTTAAAATTGGGGTGAAAGTTCCAAATCAATTGACTTCAAAATAATTGATGACACTTGAGAATTGCGCCGCAAATTAGCCCAAACATTTAGTTATACAAAATAATAATAATAATCGTGGGGCTATTGCATGGTACAAGCTAGTGCTAGTATTCTTCAGTTTGATTCTCAATAAAGGTTGTAGGACGGTTCGTTAGGGACCCTCAGAAGTGACACAGCAACCACTGGAGAGGTACCACAAGCTAATGTGTTAAATCCACATATAGATATTAGATATAATCATTTCCAGTTTTTATTCAAGTTGGTGGATGAGACCACATTTTGATGGAACCCCCAGCCTCGTGAAAGCACACATTACTTTCTTATTCGAAACAATGAAATAAACTTCCCATCTTCCACATTCACTTTTGCTTATGCAAATAGGAGTGATTTTCGCACTTTCCTTTTTGATATCAACACTTCTTTTTTGTTTTTGTTTTTGTTTTTATAGTACTGTTTTGTTTTTTTTTTTTTTTGCCACAACGATAACATGTGATATTATAGATCCAAGAAACAGTATATCAAGAGGAAACTCTATCCCTAAACAAGGGATCAAAAACACCCACATAGGGGTGATAGAAGCCCCACAAACACAGAGAAATCTCACACAGGGGACACCAAAGAAAAGAACCAGAAAAAAGAGAAAAATCGGTAACGGAACCGGACGGAGTCCGCTGTACCGGAGCAGATTTCATCCACCCACCTAGATCTCCTACTCCTTCGGGAGGAGGACGCCTCCAGCAACCACGATTTGCAAGCCCCTACATCCAAAAGTCGTCGGACTGCACGACGGAAGAGGCGGAGGAGGGATGGCGGATGGTGGTTTGGAGAGGAGGAGGATGGGGGTGAAGAGGAAAAGAGAGAAAACCTTTGAGATCTATAATCGAGAGATTGAAAAATCCCACGAGGGGAAGATATCCCTCCCCTCCCGTCACCCATTGAGGCATAAAACCCTGGGGGAGGGAAGGAGAGAGATGGGGGCGGAGGCTTAATTCTTTAGGGTTAGAGAGAGAGAGAGAGAGGAGAGGGATTTATAGGACTGTTTTAAGGCATGGAAATTCAAGGGTTACTCACATCTACATACACAGAAGCTAATTAATCTATGCGCAAACACTATTTGCAAAGGAAATTTCACTTTATTTAATGCTTAATGTAATTCCTAGTTGTGTTGTAAACTCCTTGTCGCAAGAAACTATATGTTCTGTTTGTTTTTTTCACGAAACTATGGCTCCAATTGTTTTGACGTAAAATATTTTACAATGTGAAATGTTTTCCATATAAAATGTTTTTACAAAAAATAAACTTTAAATTTTTATTTTTTGGTGTTTGGTTAGCACATGTAAAATATTTTTCAAAATTATTCTGTCACGCTAACAAAAAGGCAGCTTTTTGCTGCGAGATTTAATCTGAAAATTTGAGGGGTCCAGTGGTGTCAAGTGAGATTTCAGAGAAGCAACATTTGGCTGCAGTTCAAAAAAAAAGAAGCAACATTAGCTCTGTACCGCAGTTCAGGGAACGGGTACGTATTTTGGCACCGAAAACAAAAATGACTTACGGGAAAAAAAAAAAAAGGGAAAATGTTTTCACCCCTTTGATGTAAAATGTTTTACCCTGAAAATATTTTCCTCATCTTTTTTCTAGCCAAACAGTGAAAAATGAGTAAAATATTTTATTCAAAAATATTTTACGTGCAAATAAACAGAACCTATATGCTTCTTTGAGTTTTTCCTATACCAAGAAAAAGAAGAGGTGTGCTTTAATTATTTGCGTTCAGCTAGTTCAAAAATGGTATGACACACGAAAAGTATCAATGAAAAGAAAATCAAGGGTTCTTGCATGAACACTTTCATGGATAATTTTCATTTACTGTATCAATCCTCCAAATAGTACAGTAATAAGCTGCTGGAAGTCTCCGTTCATATAAGTTTGAGTTAGATCCTAGTCCCACCAATTGGATCTTTGGCCCCCCCCCCCTAAATTTGCTTTAATTCAATTGGATTTTGGCGCCTTCTGCAGATTTTCTTGGCCCTGAAAAAATAAGCTGCTTTAGGCACTTTTGCTCTTTTATGCAGAGCGCTCTCTCTCTCTCTCTCTGATTATCTTTCTTTAGTTGTTTCCTTAAAAATGGAGTACTAAAATTTGTTTTTCCAGGGGCGGGGGGGTCAATAGGAACACCACTTTCCGCTTCAATTAATGTTCATTGGAATTGTCTTTTGAGGCCACGAAAACATTTGAGACCCATGCCTTGTTGCTAATCTGGTCGATCGGGTCGGTCCACACACCATATTATTATTAGTACTGTAATAAATTAATTCAGCTGCTCATTTGCCTACATACCATACCCACGTTCCACTTTGTCTCTCAATACATACCTTCTGTTCCCGCTATCCAAATTTGGATTGTCAAAAGGTGCCCTTTTAACTTAAAAATAAATAAATTCATCTTATATAAAGCAATTTGAAACAAATATACTCCAGTTCGCATAAATAAACAGAAGCTAGAGGATTATAGACTCTTTTATATATAACGAAAAAAATGGGGAAAAAAGGTAATGGTGACGGGTCTATGTAATTTGGGAAATGATTTAATTATGATATAATAACAATAGTTTCTTAAATTGTGGTGGCGATTGCCGCCACTTGTCCACCTGACTCCATGCTTGCTTGTATTGGAACCCTATTGACGTCCCTCATTTCTAAGTTGTTTATGTAATTCAATGTTTGAATACTAGCTAGTACAATTACCATCGATAAGATTGTGTCACAAGTAACACGTGGTACGTGAATATGGTCACCATGATATTGTTTGTCATCAAATTTACAAGCGCCAAAAAAAAAACCTTTTCCAAAAATGCAATGACCCAATTTGCTTATTTTGTAGTCACTGTTTTTACCATTATCACAGCTAATATGCAAATTCGGTCCTAAACACTGCACCCATTTTTTAAGGCAATCAGTCTAATATTCATCTCAAGTGATGAAAAAACATTTTGGGCTACTCTATGTTTGACCCGTCGTTGATTTTGGGGTTGAAAAACTAATCGAGATGTGCAAAGACTAATTCAGATGCCATGTTAATTATTACTGTAACAAAATGCTGAAGGTACCAACTTGTTCATTAGTATACGCTTGGGGGAGGAGGCCTCCGCCTCTCTCTCCCTCCTCCCCCTTCCGTTCATCCTCCCTCCCCCTCCTCGCCTCGTCGTCGCCAGGCGTTGGGCTTCCCGTGCTCCCAGTTTGGAGCGCTTGTGTTGTTGGGCCGGCGTGGTCCCCCCCTTGTGGCGGCTCTGTCCGGCGACCGGTGGTGCTCCACAGTCCGATGTCCCACTCGGCGGTTCCAGATCTGTTTTGCTCGGGGCCGGCGTTGAGGTAATAAGGTGTGCGGTTGGGGGTGGGTTTCCTTTTGTTTTCCAGTTGTCAGTCTGGTGGTCTTCCGATCTAGGTCCTCCTAGATTCGGCTTGTGCTGGTCTGGGTTTCCCTCAGGTCTAGCGGTTGGGTGGTGGGTAGAATAAGCTTTTAGGTTTTGGTGTTGGTTAGATTTGAGGGTGGCTGTGGTCGGCGGCTGTTGCGGTGGTGTTATGGCGGTTTTCCGGCAGCGGCAACAGTGGGTCCTCTGTTGGGGGATCTTCGTACCAGCTCCAAGTAGTCTCGCCCGCGTTTCTCTTTACTCTGGGCCATCAACGGTAGATCAAGGGTGAAGGGAGATCTAGTCTCGGCCTTGGGCCTGTCGGGGTTTTTCTTCGGATGCTTCGGTCGTTGTGGTTTGTCCATGCGAACAGTTTTCCTTTACGCTTGTATTTTGTTCGTTGTTTCGATTACATCTGTTTTTATTATGTAATGGTTTGTACTGAGATTTCATTTGAGATCTCTCTGCTTTGTCCCGGACGGGATTCTCATATCGGCACCTTGTGTTGATTTGCTTTTGCAGGGTGTCCTAGGGTCCCGGATTAGGTAGTTTAGTGCACTCCTGTATTTTGCGATATAATCTTCACCTTCGGGCTTGAATGAATTGACATTTTCAAAAAAAAAATTGTTCATTAGTAATTCAATCCTTGTTCTTCTTCTCCCATTTTAGGTACATTGGAAATTTGGAATCCTAATTCGTAAATCTCATCCAAGCTAATTCAAAATTACATCACTTCTCTAATTTTAACGGGCGCATATCTTTTCCTCCTATCATCTAATGCACCGTCAATCTTTTTACTTGTATCATCAATTAATAAAGGTAGAAATGGTTATCCACTCCTTTTAGGCGCCCAATGACCTAATTTTTTAAAATTTTAGCTAGATTCGGGTCAAATTCTATAAAATAATTGTTCATCCTGACAAAAAATACAAACTAAAATTATATAAAGTTCACTAAATATGGGAAAAGTTTGAAAAATAGTCTGTCTTTAGTGTCATCTTATAAGTTTTATTTTCGACTTTGCTAAATATTTTAATACTTATTTGATTCCTTTTGTCGAAACAAATAATGTGATGGAAAAATTATAACGGAAATGAAAATAATAACTAATGTAATGAATAATACCGACTGCCTTTAAATACTCCATACGCACTGTCCAGTTAGCTGCTGTTTGGCAGTACCAATATGGTTGGTCAATAATTTTTCCTCTTTATTGTTTGGTGGGGATGGCTTAAATAAATTTTTTTTTTGTGATCTTGCTCAAAAAAGAAAGGTTGATAATCTATATTAAGCATAAACACACAATTTATATTTTGGAAAATTAAGACGCAATTGAAGTGCAAGAAAAGTGTATGACCCCACGACCGTCTTCTCCTAGCCCACTCCCTCCTTCCCACCCTCTCTCTCTCTCCTCTCTCTAGGAATCCCCGTATTTTTCTCTCACACCCCACACGACTTGATCCCCGCTCTGCTCTGCTCCTCCGTTAACTTCAATATAGCTCCCATTTCGCTATTCAAAACAGAGAGAGAGAGATAGAGATCGAAATTGTGCTTTCAAGGCTCTTGAAGCTCTGAGTTACTGGAGATGTGGTGATGGCCAGCACTGTGGCATACAGGAACGGAAGTCAAAAAGGCGCTTTGAACTCGAATCCCAAGTCTGCTCTCAAATCCAAGCCCTCCCCCGCCGCCTCCGGCCCCCGCCGCTACAGCACCGGCACATTCGCCGCCGCCCCCTCCCCCGGCAAGGACAACTCAGGAAGTTAGTTTCTTTTAATCTTGCTGAATGTATGACCTTTTTTATTGTTAATTACTCTGGTGTGGTTCTTGACCTTCCTTTTTATGGACCAAAATTAACTTAAATAAAAAAAGCTTTTAACTTTGAGAAGCTTTGTTCTGTTTTTTTTTTTTTTTTTGGCCTTCACCATTCAGTTTGTTTTATTTGGATTTTTAATGCGAGCGTGGATTGCCTGCTGAGTATTTTAGGGCTGCTTCTCATGTGTCCGGGCCAGCTTAAGCGTACGTCGACTAATCTCGGAGCCCTATCCCACCACCCACTTGCGGTAAGCCCAATGAAAGCCGGAGCGACGGGCTCCAAAGAAATTGATAGCACCTGAGAAGTTTCGAACCTGAGACCTTGGGAGGGAGCGAACCCCTTAGTGCCAACCCTTCTGGTGCTCCTTGCTTAATTGTTTGTTTTTGTGAACTTGAGGGTGCTTCAAATGCTGCTTTAATTGATTAATTTTGTCTGACAAATTTTCTCCATTAACTGGTTTCTTTAGGGCATATGTAATATGTACCTCTTATCTTATTCAACCCGTCGATGGTTTTATTCTTCTGATATTGCAAAAGGAAGTTAATAATATATCTTAATCAAAAGCACGTAAAGTGGAAATTTTTATTTGTCCTTTTCCATTGGAGACTGGATCCTACCAGCTTTTGTGAAGAATGTTTGGGTGATCTCATAAGTTACTCACTAATAAATTAAGAAAGTTTTATCCAAGAACTCTTATCATTTCATGATTCATTTATAAATCTACTTTGGTTTCTATGAACCATAATGTGGCTTCATAATGGGGATCAAGAAGCCATCAGATGCCCAAAAATTGAACAAATTTTGAATTTTGGGTGAATTGTGGAATTTGGTTCTTACGGTATATTGTTTCCAACTTTTTACGCCTTTCCTTTCGTTTCCTTATCAGACGGTTCCCTATTTGTTTTCTGGTATTTTATTTTATGCATTTATGTATGCGTTGTATTGAATATGAAGTCCTCTGTAGCGTTACTGAATGTAGGAAAGAGTTTCTGCTTAATTGAGTTCCCTTGAGAATTCTTCTTCTCTTTTAGCATTGCATTTTATTGCTGTTGGAAGAAATGTGGATTACTTGTACGATTTTCTTTCGAATAGCTAATTTGTATGTTGTACCATCTGAGAATTGGAGAATATGGGGCTCATTTGATGCCGTGTTTCCGTGTAGTTTCTGGGAGAGTTCGAGTTGCTGTAAGATTGCGGCCACGAAATGCAGAGGAGTTGGTGGCCGATGCTGATTTTGCTGATTGTGTAGAATTGCAGCCAGAGGTGTTCCTAATATCATGATCACCGTATCAGATTTTGCCTAACGATGCTAGAGTCAACTAATTCTTGGATTTTTCTTGCTTCAACGTGATAATCCATCGTTTGTTTGCTACATTTCAGCTGAAAAGGTTAAAGCTTCGTAGAAACAATTGGGATTCAGATACCTATGAGTTCGATGAAGTGCTTACGGAATTTGCTTCACAAAAGCGTGTATATGAAGTTGTGGCAAAGCCTGTGGTCGAAGTGCGTATGAGTTAATTTTTGATGTTTCTGATCATGTTTACAGCCATTAGTGTATTATGTTTCTGGAGAGTTGCAAGGATATGGAATTGTGCATGGATCGTTGAATCGTTCTTCATTTGCAATAAAAGTTGTTGATACTTTTATGCTGAGCTGATATTTTGGTACCATATAATTGTTTTAGTCTGAGATGTAAGTTACATTGGTTGAATTGTTATGCTAGTTAACCAGTGAACATGTTGTATAGCCTGTGTTAGATGTCAAAATTTATTTTTTTAACTTTGGCAATACAATGATGAACTGCTGTCAACAAGATTGAAGGGATAGGATATCAGAAGGGATTCTGATCCTAGAGTAAATCTCTGTTGGTAATTAGATAGTGTGGCAAAAGATGGCCACAATGGTAAGTTGATAATGACGTGATCATTTACGTCTGGAGGAAGCAATTAAGAGTAAAGACATAATTTTTGCATGTAGTAGAAAGTAAATAATCTACTTAATATGCTAGAAATCCTCTGACATTTTGAGGTGATAGCTAATCTGGCGTGTTTAAGTAATTGTTGGTAGAAAATGTAAATCAGTTGCTCACAAGAAGTCGTTAACTTAGCTATTTCTGCCACAAGGCTGAACTGGATTTGTATTCCGGACATATAATTAGGAGCACGTGCTATGACATAAAACATATGTCCCACCTACTTTCTGACATTTTTATCATCTTTGTTTTTTGTTGTTCATCCTATATTTTGCTCATCAGTGTATAATCCAAGAATTTAACTTCGTCAGATGTCTTGCTTTGCTTCTCATTTAACTCCAACAGAGTGTTTTAGATGGTTACAATGGGACAGTCATGGCATATGGGCAGACTGGCACTGGCAAAACTTATACATTGGGGCGACTTGGTGAAGAAGACACAGCTGATCGTGGAATTATGGTTCGTGCAATGGAGGATATTTTAGCAGAAATTTCCCCAGAGACTGACTCTGTCTCTGTATCCTATTCACAGGTTGTTAGCATTTCCATGATCTAGTAATATATTACTGATTGTTGTCCTAAATTGCGGAATATTGTCATACACCCTCTGTCCCATTTTGGTAGTCCTTTTTGGGAGTTGCAACTTTTGAAGGGAACATGCAATTAATGTGCTTAAATTCAAACTGCAAAGCATTAGTTCCAACAATACCCTTTGATTCTGGTTTTAGACATTAGAACCATTAACAAGGTTCAAGAAATCTAAACTCTTCTTTTTTCAAAGTTTTCGAAGATGACTAATATTTGGGACATCTCGAAATAGAATAAAGGACTCGCGTCAAGGACAGATACTATTTGTCATGGAATATGAACTTTTGGATAATTCTTTTTTTTTTTTTTTTTTGAATTTTGTGAAAGATTTTTGGCATTTAGGTCAATGGGTTTTACTGATAACATGGATTTGTTCATCATTTGTTTCTCCATAAATACCTGCAGCTTTATATGGAGACCATACAGGACCTTCTTGATCCTGCTAATGATAACATATCCATCATGGAAGATCCCAAAACAGGAGATGTTTCGCTGCCCGGGGCTACCCATGTAGAAGTAAGGAACCAGCATAGTTTTGTGGATCTTCTACGATTAGGGGAAGCTCACCGCTTTGCTGCTAACACAAAATTGAATACAGAATCTTCTCGTAGTCATGCCATTCTAATGGTAAATGGACTGCTTTTCGTGAATCCTTGTGGTTGTACATTCGACATACTGGGAGCTCGTTAACAATCCTTGGAATTTTTGCATGTTACTTAGTCTAGTGGTAATCACAAGTTCTCTTGCTGCAGGTACATGTTAGGAGGTCAGTCAAAGGGAAAGATTTGGCTCTTCCTAGTGAAAATGGTAGCACATCAAACATGCTTAAAACTTTAAAGCCTCCCATTGTTCGGAAAGGGAAGCTTGTTGTGGTAGATCTTGCAGGTTCTGAACGAATTGACAAGTCAGGTATGTCCCACAAATAATGTATATAATTGACATTATTTTGTTTTTCCCTTTCCTTTTTTTCAAGTTGCTGGTGTATTAGGTGCCTATTTTTTCTTGATCTGAAACCTAGAAATGCCATCTATGTTAGTGTACAGTAGCTTGTGTTTTTGTTTTGGAGTCTAGCGAATTTATATCAATAATAATGCCACATTGACATGTAAGATGCAAATCATGGGTCTCTGCTGCAGATGTTTCTTAATCCAGTGGAAATGACATTACAATTGGTAAGAAACTTACCTATCCAAAAATGAAGAAAAGAATGTAAAACCTGGAAATGCAGCAAACTATAAGCATCATTTAAGTGATTGAAGGTTCAAAAACGTAAAATGGTGAGAGGTTCTTCGGTTACATTTTCTCCATACATCCTGGTCTAGTAAATCAAAAAACTCACATAATATGATGGGGTTCTGCCTTTTGCTTGTCCCTTTCTTCACCTTATGTGATCCATCAGTTAGCATCTATCGTACTTGTGGAATTGGGTCGTATCATACTGAAGAAGTTTTTGTATATGTACCCTTTTTTGGGTTTTCTCCCCAGGGCTGTGTGTTGGGTTGAGTGCATCTGTCTGAGTTTGGATTCACCTAATTCCCATGCCCAATGCCAGTGAAATGTACAGATTTTCATATTTAACATCTCTTAATGCCCTTCTCTAACTTTCTAGAGGGAAATGGTCATGGAAACATGGAATTTCTGCAAAACATCCGGGTTTTGTGCATATTAGCATTAGCAATATAGTACAAGCAACTTCTAGGCATGTTGAGAGGTAAAAAATATACATTGATTTGGGTAGAATAGTAAATCTGATTTTTGTTATTGCTTTATGGTCAGTCTTACTTTCTAAGCCTATGCCCTCTCCTGCATGTTGACGTTTGTTTATGTTTGTACGTTCCACAGGAAGTGAGGGACATACGTTAGAGGAAGCTAAATCTATCAATCTGTCATTGAGTGCTCTAGGGAAATGTATTAATGCGCTAGCAGAAAATAGTGCCCATGTTCCAGTACGTGATTCTAAGCTTACAAGATTGCTTCGTGATTCATTTGGAGGTGAATGCCGTGCTTACAGTACTTGGTTTCTTTTCTATGGAATTGTTTAAAATGTGTATGACATGATTGCTTCATTTAAGTACAATACACGGTGAGACCCCTCAAGTAGGATGTTTTATGCCTTGTTCCTTTTGCTTTTCAAAAAGCATTTTTCAAAAAATACCCCCTAGATTCCTCTTAGATTCTCCCTATTTTCAACATTTCTCTCTCTATCTCTCTACACTTATTACCCCTACAATTTTTCAAAAAAAATTTCAAATTCTAATCCAAACAAGGCATTAGTGTTCTCAAACCTATCATTTCGAAAGCTGACTGGGACCGAACTACGAGTGATCCTGTCTTGAGTGACAGAAATGTTTAATGATTGGATGATTTTGGCGGATTTGGCCTCTAGCTGTACATCCTTGTGGAAGTAAACAGTAAAGTATCTTTATTTAATTTTGAGATATACTCTGGGGCTACTGGTCCTTCAGTCTGTTATTGTGCTGAGTACCTGCAAATTTGACATATCAGACGAAGTCAATGACTTGGTGGAAAAATATACCACTGAGCTCTTCAATCACTTGCCATGTTCTATTTGATTTAGGCGCTGGATGGTCCCATTAAGTTTTCTGTCTCTGTCAGGGACAGATCCAGGAATGTAGCTTAGTGGGGGCACTTTGTTAATGGTAATGGCGAAAATTTATTTTTCTAGTTAACCACAATAAAATGGTACACAAATAAGGCACACATTACAGACTACAAAAGTTTATAACACATACTTTCAATTAAAAATGAGCACAAAATCTCAAACAAATTTTTTAGAGTACGTTTTACATGAACATCGACAAGTTTTAGAATGATCAAGATAGTTTTATTAATGATATTATTTTAAAATATTGCTCTTAGATAGTTAAAAATTAATACAATTAAGAAAGAATCGTTCCAAATAGACAAACAGTTTGGAAACCAACAAGTATAAATGCACCATATGACAATTGAAACATAAAACTAATTCTATTTATAAGAAAATTATTTTAGTTTAGAGTGCGGGCACGTGCCCCCATGTAGGACCGTCCCTGGTTACTGTTTCAGGTGGTAGACAACTGTCATTGGCAGTTCTTTCCATTTCAGTAGTGCTTGACTCAATAATTTTATTTTCATGAACTAGCGCTGGAATGTATTGCAAGATGTTACTTGACTGTGTTATGTTACAGGTACCGCAAGAACTTCACTAGTTGTCACTATTGGTCCCTCCTCACGCCATCGAGGAGAGACAGCGAGCACCATAATGTTTGGGCAAAGAGTATGTTTAGCATTTTTCTTCTCTTTCATATTTCAGTGCATGACTTTTCTAGTTCCATTGCCATTACTTGTGTGTTATTGCCAACAATTCTAGTGAATTGTTTCCCAGAGTATTTTGATTCTTTGACAGTGATTCTGTTAGAACTTTACCATTAATAGGCTATGAAAGTGGAGAATATGTTGAAGATAAAGGAAGAGTTTGATTACAAGAGTTTGTCCAGAAAGCTTGACATACAGTTGGACAAACTTATTGTGGAGAATGAGAGGCAGCAAAAAGCATTCCAGGATGAGATTGAAAGAATAACTATTCAAGCCCAGAAACATATCTCTGAGACTGAAAGAAACTATGCTGATGCTTTGGAGGTAAATTGATGCGCGCTCATATGTATGTAAAGTGAGCATTTGTCCTAAAACATCATACACTTTGTCGACGGTAGGAATCAGCATTGTCATCAGTTTACTTCTTGTTGAAACATCCAACTCAAAACTATTTGGCAATAATTGGAGAGGCCGACCAGGCTCAGTGCTAGTTTTTGGATGTATAATTTAGCCATTGTGGGACGAGCTCTAAATACTCCCTGCATTTCCGACCTCCAAATCGCATGACGTAAACAACTTATCCATGCCATAAGGATCACAGGTGATCGAGGTGCACTTTTGACACAAACAAGGGGAAGTATTTTCTTAAGAGTTAGGGAATCTGACTCTTACCCAAAACCTCTCAAAGAGTACATCTGATACCTCACTAAAGTGTCCACCCCAAAACCAATTGGCAATTTGCGGAGAGAAAGTTTGGGACCATGTTCTAGTTTTGAAGGGACTATTCACCCGTTGTGGGCAAGCTCGTAACATTGCTGCTGTGCAACATTTGAATTTTACCTGAAGTGGTTTTCTAGGGCCTAGGGATGCTTTTTCTTTAACTCTTCACATTTAGATGCATTACTTTTTTTATAATTTATTGTCAGCTTGAAAGATTTTCGTCACATCAATGTAGGATTCTTCTGTTTGTGTTCTTCACTTCTGCAACATTTAACAGTTCGGAGGAAATAAAATTTTATTTCCTTTTTCCAAGTTTTTGCTTGAAGGTCTTTTGGTAGGGGAAAATGAATCGTTCTTGATTGCCCATGGGTGTTACTATGATTGAACATGATTTGATGACTAAATTGTTATCTTGCTTGATTTCTGCCCTGGGTTGGTTTTTCTGCTCCTCAAGGTGTGATAATCTCTATGTTCATTTTGTAGAAGGAAAAATTGAAATATCAGGAAGACTATATGGAATCATTGAAGAAGCTTGAGGAGCAATGGGCAAAAGAGCAACAAAAACATGGCGATGGGAAAACCAGAATAGAACTCAAAGATGATGGCCCAGTCAAGACACCTAGGGAAGAGGTATCTGATTCCAGCTTTATATAACTCCGTTGTGTGCTATATATGATTTGGTTTTGGTCCATATTATATCCTTTATCTTTTCTTGCTTAGCCTCTGCATGTAGCCCCACCTTTTTACATGTAATCCTACTGCATAAAGTTTGTTAAAAAGTTCCTTTTGACAGTTTTTGCTTTCTGGGGTATGCCCCTGGAAATTGGCTGCTTAATAAAATGTTAAGTTACCAAAAAAAAAAAAACAAAAGGACTTCTCTTAGTGGTCTTACTCTTCTTTTTTCTCCTTGCTGGTTCATCACTTATTTAATTATTTTTTTTTGAACGGCAATTTTTTTTATTAATCTTTGAAAGATTACAAAGATTAAAAGGGCAAGGAGAAGGGCAAGGAGTGCCGATCTGAGACCCGAATCCTTGATTGGCAAGATGCCAACCAAGTAGATCACTTCTCTAATTATAGCTACATTTTTGCGCGTAATCTTCCTCTGGCAAGTGTACTGAATTTTCTCTTGACAATTTAATTGTCTCTGAAGGACTCTAGTAGTGTGTCTTTTCACCTTCAAGCACTTGCTTTCTTCCTGGTTTTGTTTGTCTCAGGCTGAAGGCTAAGTTGTACTTAATTCTCCTTCCCCTAACCCACCAATTTTTTTTTGAAACTCAGAGTCTTGCCGTGTCCTCTGTTGAGGAAGTTGCTGAGGTTAAAAGGTTGCTTCAAGAGGAAACTCGTCTTAGGAAGTCTGCAGAAGAGGAAGTTAGTAATCTTAGGAATCAACTAATGCGATGGAAAAGGTCAGAGGTATGCTTTTCTCCTTCGCGACTGCCACATTTTCAGCACCATTTTTCCTTCCTTTTTTCCCCCTTTCCTGTATAGTGTAGTGTAATATGAACTAAGCAGTAACATTGATGTACACTAGGCAGCAGGGAATTCTGAGATCTCAAAGCTCCGCAAGTTGCTGGAGGATGAGGCACATCAGAAACAGAAGCTTGAAGAAGAAATAGCTGAACTACACAATCAACTATTGCAAATAAGTTTTGAAGCTGATGAGGTAGGGTGCCATCCACTGCAGAAGCATGTCTGCTTCTACATTACTTTTAACAGTGATGTCTTTTTACACTTTGTTGGAGTTTTCTTCTCTTCTGAGCAATGAGAGAAGAGCTCATGGCTTCAGCCGTCATGAAATATTCCCAGCATTATTCCCGATTCACATGTCTTTTTTGAAACTTGTGGTAAATTCTAGGGTTAGGGTTGTTTCAAGGACTTGACAGAAGGGATTAACCAGGAATTTACTAGTACTACTGGTAATGAATTCAGTTCTTTTTAACCTGGTGGTGGATTCATCGGACTGGATCCCGATGATTTTCTTTCGCATGATTATCGCTGTTTTGAGATTGATTCGTCATCAGAAAAGGCAGAAGTAATGACCCCGAGTTCATTCGAGCTTGTGACAATTGGGGTACCCCTCCATCTAGATGGGTACCACAATTATTCGTTGATTCACGGAGTGAAGAACAATCATATTGCTTCTTGGTACTATCAACTTATGGATTTGATGTTTGAGAGTTAAAGTTGTGTCCTCGAGAGTCTTTGTAGTTCTGGAATTTTCCCAATCCTAAACCTATGAATTTGGCGCACATGTGTCTGTGCTGGCAACTATGTATGACTTTTGAAACTGAATGCATTTTTCTTTGTCAGACAAGGAGAAGATTAGATGGAGGTGTAGCCGGGAATGTTCCCAATGGTCTAGATTCTCTCATTTCTCAAGTTAGGCATTCCCAGCTGAGAGATTCAGGGGACGGGGAGAAGGCCTCAATGGCAAAACTATTTGAACAAGGTGGTGACAGGCTTCCGCTTATTTTGTACTTCTTTCCAATAGCTCATTGTCTGTAGTCCATCAGTTTATTCCCTTCCTATTTGGACAGTGGGATTGCATAAGATTTTGACGTTGCTTGAAGCTGATGATGCTGATGTACGAATTCATGCGGTAAAAGTTGTGGCAAATCTAGCTGCTGAAGGTATTTTAGAACTGTTCAGTTGTGTTCTATTCTCCCACTCATCACTAAAGTTTTTCTAAGTCTTTGTCGAAGATGGTTAAGGGTTATCAAAGAATACGTGACAGGAAGACAGCCTTGTATATACACACGGTTATCAAAGAATACGTGACGCACAATCTGTACATCAAAAATTCAGATTAAACTTTACATTTCATGTTGAAATGGTCCTGCCAAATTTCCTACATCTCTCCATAGGAAAATAGTTCAGCATAAAGTAAGCATTTGCATTTCCAGCTATTGCAAATGTCCTGTCCAACATGCTTTTTGTATTAAGCTTTATGCTATTGTAGGCCACTTGTCCGAGCATTCAAAGGCTACATGAGGAAGCCGCGAGTTTACTTGAGGAAGCCGCGAGCATTCTAAGGCCACTTGTTCTTCTTCTTAATGTTGCAGTGCAAAAGTAAAAAATAGAAGAGGGTTCATCCTACCATATGAGCTGAGCCGCTTTGTTCAGTGAATGTACATAAACCTGCACTTCATATACAAGTTCAATAATTTTGTGAAAAATGAAATATACAAGATTTGGTAATGATAAGGATTATCATTCCTGTCTTGTGTCTTGGTACAGGTCATATCTCGTAAATAATGACATAAACAATACTACCTATGATACCTTAAACACGTAATTGGAATGGAAACGCGGTATGCGCCATGTCCTAAATTGTGATACGGAGAGGGTAGACTTCTACAGTTACAATGTAAATATATACTACTTATATAATGGAGAAGCAAGCATTCATTAGATAATGTATTACTTCCCTAAACAATGATGTGAATTGTAAAACACATTTCTAGGAGCATTTTGACAGACTTTCTTTTACATTTGTCCCATTAAAGCTCCGTATTTTGGTTGGTTTCATTTTACTTTCTCACATAAGAAAAATATTAATGAAATAAATAGGAAAGCTTCGAGGTCCCTAAATTCTCTATTTTAGAACGTTGGTGTACAATAATTTGGAATGTGCATTCCAAAACGTAATTCATAGGGTATCTACAGTTTTGGTCATCATGATTTTTATCATGTGTAATTCGCAGAAGCAAATCAAGAAAAGATTGTAGAAGCCGGAGGTCTGACGTCCTTGTTGACGCTTCTTAAAACTACTGAGGATGAGACTGTTCACAGAGTTGCCGCTGGTGCAATTGCAAATCTTGCAATGAATGGTAAACTTGCACTATGTATCTGGTTTGTTGGATAGTGTACAATCAAACAATGATTCAAGGGGGCATGGTAAACTTGCATTGCTGGTTGTGGCATGTCCGCATGGTGCATTCTTGCTATCTATCCATCTTATCTAG
Source organism: Rhododendron kiyosumense (assembly GCA_019656275.1). Taxonomy (NCBI): domain Eukaryota; kingdom Viridiplantae; phylum Streptophyta; class Magnoliopsida; order Ericales; family Ericaceae; genus Rhododendron; species Rhododendron kiyosumense. The sequence continues at coordinate 377,886 of BPLS01000180.1, forward strand.
AACTTATATTCGCCTCGACAGAATCCAACCAGGAGCTTATAATGGCACAAGAGGGCATCAGGTTGTTGTCTATGACCGCAGCGAATGCTGAGGATCCTCAAACCCTTCGAATGGTTGCTGGAGCCATAGCCAATTTATGTGGCAATGGTAATGTTCCTTCTTTTTATGTTCATGCTACTGAAGTTCCTTTTGTTACCATTGTTGTAAGAAGTTTGCTTTAGCTGACATCTGAGAATAGAAAGATTAAGAATCCCATATTCCCACTCTGAGTAACTGTAGTGATTGAAAAAATATATTTGCCACTTACATATCTATGTTATTCCCCAAGTCACTTTACCCATGCATGATGTTAAGATACTTGTGCAACACACTTAAGTCTTGACCAACTTGAATTCCTGGAGTATGTTATGCGTGGGTATAATTGTTGGTCTCCCAAGTTGTAAAACAATCATCTGCTTCTTCAGCGTGTGCAACTGATTTAGAATAACAGATTTACCTGAGAACTTTTGATTGAATTGGTTCCTTGTTTTTTCCTTGAGTTACTTTGATGTCAATATTGAGATCTTGGTCTTGAATCAGAAAATTGTTAATTGTTGTCAGACCGGAGTGGCTAGTGAGCTTGCCTTCAAAAAGAAATTGATCTTTCCTATTTCTCAAAGATCGACATAATATTTTGCCCTTTGCAAAATTCCTAGATGTGCCACTGATTGGATTAGTGATAAACCCATTCCTCTAGCATCGTTAAGCAATTTTGGTGTTCAGAAAGAATTTTATGAATTGATATTTTTATTTTGCGGGGTTAATGATTGGAATGTTCGTTGGAACTTGTCTTTAAATGGCATCTTACTTGCTGACAATGATTACATTGCGACTCTCAGATAAGTTGCAGATGAAGCTGAGAGCTGAAGGTGGTATTAAGGCATTACTAGGAATGGTGAGATGCAGGCATCCTGACGTGCTTGCTCAAGTTGCCCGTGGCATTGCAAACTTTGCAAAGTGCGAGTCCCGGACACCTAGTCAAGGTAGGCTGAGAAAGAGCCATTCTGGATGTCATCTTTACCTCCAAGCTAATTTTTTATCTGTTGGCATGTGCAACATTATCTTACTCGTAAGTTTGTTAAAAGAAAAAAAAAAAAAAAAGAGATAGAGAAATGATTTTGGCACTCCCCTTTTGATTCTTCTTACGCCAAATTACAAATTTATCCATTTATTTTTTACCTTAGAAATAAATGTAATTACAAAATTACCTTTATCATTTGTACTTCTAAGTACACATGAATAAAAGCACGAAATATAGTGCATATGAACAAAAGGGGAGTGCCAAAAAGAAAAAAAGTAGGTTTTCTGATACTTTTTTGTTCCCAAGCATGACAAACTTTCCAACTTCTTATGGTTCATGTTGATGAATTCCTACCATTTCAAGTCGTCATTTGCTAATGTACTCTATCTCTGGTTGTCTCATTACTACAGGGAATAAAAGGTCACTTCTGATTGAAGATGGTGCACTCCCATGGATTGTTCAAAATGCAAACAGTGAAGCCTCGCCAATCAGGCGCCACATTGAGCTTGCACTCTGCCATTTAGCTCAACGCGGTGAGTTTGCTCATCTATTTGCACCTTTCTTTTCTTTTTTGATCTGCATCTATTTGCACCTTGAAATCTTAATTTACAGCCCCACTTTGGGTACCGACCATAGTGGTACCGATTAGGTACAAATGGCGTGTGGCGCCCCTAAAGAGATGATCCGAGCCGTTCAAAATTAAAATTTTTTTTTTTTTTGAGTGACCCCGTTAAAAAATCAGCTCATTTGAATATGTGTGAGTCTTTGATCCAATATTTCATTTTTCATTCAGAATTCAAGATACTAACTTCTGAATGAAAGATTGGATCAAATACTTGCATATATTCAATGGAGCTGATTTTTTACAGGGTCACTCAATAAAATATTTTCAAATTTTGAACGGCTCAGACACTTAATCAGAGGGCCAGACACACCGTCGGTACCCTTAGCATTTTCGCTTAATTAAAGTGCCCATCAATGGTGTCTGAATTTGCCTTAAATTCATTAATCCAGAAATAAATGCCAAGGACATGATTAGCGGAGGTGCCTTGTGGGAGCTGGTCCGCATCTCTAGAGACTGTTCGAGAGATGACATAAGGTCTCTTGCTCACCGGACACTAACTTCAACCCCTACTTTCCAGGCCGAATTAAAGCGGCTGAGGATAGGTTTTGGGTGAAGTTGTGTGGGACAACAGAACCGTTGGGAGACAAGATTATCACATTTAGTAGGCTGGGCTTGGGTTTGTGTTCAATCTTGTAGCTTATGTGAAGCAGTTATTCTTAATCATATTTATTTCTCTATTGTTAATCCATTTTTTCGAATGGTTAGTTTTCCCTTTGTAGCTTTCCCCCTGGTCAACTTCGGCTAATGTATAAATTGATTGGTAAATGTTAATGAAACATAGCAAAGGAAAACAGTCATAATTCCCCTTCAATCTTGTTACACAAATTGAGATCGATCCCTGAATGTGGTTCCTGCAAAACTGGTAAGCTGATTATGGGTTCGCTTTGGTGACACTTGAAGTGTTATCGCCCTGCATTTCGTGATTGTGATTCAGTTCCAGTTTTTTTCCGAGACATTGTTCCCGAATCATTCGCGAGGTTGGGTAGGAATTTTTATAATCACTTTAAAGGTTGAATGTTATTGGGTTTGTGAGTTAGATTATAACTAGGAATATCGATGATGTCCTATCAGTTTGAATTGAATTCATGACCTCAGTGTATCTGCAAGACCATTGAGGTGACATGCTGAATTTATGTGAGAATATTCTTCTTTTCTTTTTTTAAAACGGCGTTTAGCATGTTTATCAACACCTCAATATGGATTGGAACAAATTATAGACTAGTATAATCAGAGAGTAATTTGTCACCGGTAGATACCAATCAAACGAACTCAAGGAACCTGTTGTCCCATGCCCATCCGGACTGTCAATTTCGGCATGACAGTTCAAATTTTATCTTAGCTGTCCATTCGTGTATTGCGGAGATGAAATTTAAGCCGTTGTTTATTGCTGAAATTGGACGGCCAGAATGGGGACACCCCTATGTTGGTTAGGGACAACAGGGTATGCCTAGATTCTTTTGGTTTTGGAAATTTGTGGAAAGTGGGAAGATCCCCCTGGAAGGATGGATGGCTGGCACCGAAGGGAAAGTAGAAAAAACAGAGAGGAAATTAAACTGCTAGGAAATTACTTTATTTGTTTTGGGCGTGCAAGGAAAGAAAATAATTGGCCAAGGAGATCGTAAATGGCAAAATAAGGCCTATCTTTTCGATCCATTCTAAATAATTTGAGATAATTAGTCGGTTTCATTATACCACAATCAACCCTTAGAATTAAATGTGTTAAATAAATCAACTAAGTTCAAGTTTTTTTTTTACCTCAAATTATACCACCTAAGAATAAATCAATTAAGTTTTTTTTTTTTTAAAGTTTCTATAAATTAAGTAGTAGCGTACTTAAAAAGTCACTATGGATCGATCTCACTATTGCTATGCCTAAGAATTGAATTTTTTGATTAAGTACTTTGACATGCGATAGAGTTGAACTTTTGCGTCCTCTCCTAAGAAAGTAGAATTTGCAAAGTTTTTCACCAAAGTGTGTAAAATTACTCTCATTCAAGGTGAGGGTCTAGTGGGCAAGGCGAATATAAAAGGGTGGAGGATTGGGGGCCCGTGAATAAACAAGACCCCATTCACTTTGATTTTTTATACGGACATTTGATAGTAGTTTCCAGTTAAATTTTTCCTGTTTTGACCCCACAAAAATTCGGTAAATCACCTTACTTTGCTTCAAATGTATAGAAATCACGTGCATTCTCTTTCTTTCGAGCGTTGATAGTAAATGAGACTATCATTCATTGTTCAAAATATAATACTAAATCTTTGCTACCAATTATAAAGCTAACTTAGATTTATCAATGTGTATATCTACCTTATAATTAACCTCTTAATATAGATATATTCTAGATTAACAGATAGAAAAACGTATTTTTTAACCCCGCTAACTGAAATTTCTGACTCTCCCTATGAATAAAGTTACTCTAGTGTTGTCAATACATTTTTAAAGCAATTTAGAGCTTTAAGTGCTTGTTGAGGGGTTGATTGGCCGTCCGGCGGTTGTGGGTTCCAAGGTTCGCAGGTCTCCGCCGGTGTTTCTTCTGAGTTCACTCAGTTTCTTGGCCTAACAGCCTGTGGGGCGGTGCTGTCCGATGGCTTAGGGTGGTGCTCTGCCGTGGTGGAAGCCGGTGGTATGGGCGGCTGATTTGTTTTGTAGTGGCTAGGGTTTGTTTGAGCTGTAATGGTAATTGGGCTTGTCCCATTATTTGGGCTTTGGGCCTCTTAGATATTTGGTCTTTTATTTCTGTATCTGAACTTTTAGGCCAACGGATGTGGGTTTCGTCCCAATGGATTTCTTTGTTTGGCTTCTCACCAAATTTGAAAATTGGGTCTTGGATGGGTATAAGATTACTCGTAACATTGTAGATCATTTGGGTCTCAAGTTCGGGGTTTGATGTTATCGTTCCTTGTTTCTATTAATCTTTGTAACAATTTCAGAGATTAATGAAATTTTTTTTTACCTTTCAAAAAAAAAAGTTGCACTCTCCATGCTTTTGTGGCTTAAGCCACGAGCTTAATTAGGAGCGGTTTTCCCCAAACACTTCCAAGAGTTTCTGCTCGATCAAGGCATGAATCTACAAGCTTTTAAGCCCAGAAGTGTACGTTGATTAAAGTTTCTAACAACTGCAGCAAATTCCCTTCTAAATGCTGACTGCTTCTACGTACCAGCTGCTTATATTCACTCGACCACCACCTTCCGAGGCCTGAATCTATCTATCTCTATATACTAAGCAAATGTGTTTTGCATTCAAAAGCATCCAAATTCCCAATTTTAATTTTCTAGATTTGTGGATTTCTTTTGTTTAGAGAGAGAGAGAGAGACCTGGGAGAGGGTGAGGGAGAGAGAGACATGGGGAGAGGATGTAATATGGAGGAAAAACTATTCTACGCACATAAAGCACCGTCACGTTGTGCCCTAAACTCATTCTCCACTAAATGTATGTCTTTCAGTACATAGAACAGGAACACTGCTAGCATGCATCGAACGTGAATAAATTTTTTTTTTATCAACTAGCGTTGCAGGCGTTCAATACACATGACCGAAAAACACTAATGGAGTTTTTTTTGTCATGTGCTCCGTTTAGGGCACAAACACTGGTACTTCTATATGGAGTGGTATATATCCATATCGGATCTTGATACTCCTCTGATACTCGATCGTGAATACGTATCTCAGAAAGATTAACAGTATCAAAATTATTACTATTGGTTTTCTTATTTTCTAGTATTCGATACATTTTGGATACTTCATTTCATGTATCCAAACTTTTATCAAATTAAGATATAGCAATTTTTGCATGGTAGCGAAATTGTTTGGACGTAACGTACTACTAAAAACTAGGATTTCTAATATTTGATTTACTTTCCAGAAAGAAAGATATAGTTGATGAGCACCTAATATTGTAGATATTTGGTGCGACTAATCCCATAGTATGTTGGTTTAACTTGCGTTTATTTAACTTTTATAGTGATATCGCACGTAAGGTGTGTTTTTGTGTATTTTAGGTAATTAGTACAAATAAGGCGCATTTGAACGCCAAGGAATGCTCTGGGTGCAACCAAGTACTCAATGCCACGTGTCACCCCGTTGTCGTGCCCAAAGAGTCATGAAGAGATGGTTTGGAGGTTGCTCGGGTCGTCCAAGGGTCAAGGGAATTAAAGGACATGTGAGGATTTTACCAAAGAAATTCATCTTCCGACGTGCTGAGGGTAGAATTGTCATAACTTTTGATGTACAAAGTGCTTTTGATCCAAATCACTTGGGTTAGAAAGTAGACTCAATAAGTTTTCCAACGGTCCAAAGAACGCCTAAATCCAAGTTCGGGAGTGTCCAGAGCGAGCCTGCGAAGTTGCCCAAAAAATCTGTCAATCTTGTACCGGTACTGGGGATTGCCCAGTACCGGTTCATAGTGTCCAGAGTTCAGTTTTTCCAGCATTTTTGAAGGCCTTGTACCGGTACTGAGGAATTTCTAGTACCGGTTCATCCCGGAGAAATTGTTCACATTTTTGTAACTTTTTCTACCTTCTATTTATGGAAAGTTTCCACTTGTGGAATGTTTTTGGGATATTTTGGGGACTTTTTAGTCATTTGTAACTTAACTTTAGGGCCCTATAAATAGACTTATATGCCATATATGGAAAGATAGGCCATTAGTTAGATTTAGGCCTAAATCTTTCTTCTTGCTTTCTAGGATTTCATAGTTCTTCAAACTTTTCTAGTCATTTCCTTCAAGAACTCATGTAAGTATTTGTCTTATGTTAATTTCTCGCTTATTAATGTTGTAGCTACGCTTTGGATCTTTGCATAAATCAAGTTTATTTACGTTTTCTTCGGTTAAATCTTTCGCTCCATTTTCTTACCATGTCTAATCTTTTAGCTATGTGTGAATAGTCTTTTGGCTTAGTTTTGGGCTAATCTTTCCCAATGATTTAGGCGGTTATTTGGTTCTCGAAACTTCGGGCTTAAAATCATGGTTTTCGGAATTTGATCAACCTAGCCATTTTGGTCTATGCGATGGGTATTAACTCCTTGGTATGAAGTTTAGTCAAGCAGTCTTGGCAAGCGACGTACCGAGAGCTCGTGGCCTTCTACGTGTTAGACACATTAGCAAAAATAGGTTTGTTTAGTTCCGTTTAATCACATCTTTTGATAAACGTAGTCATTAAAGCTAAATCTTCTGGACGTGAGCACGCGGTCATGACTCTCGTTTGAGTTATGTTGAGAACCGGTAACGGCATTTGTTTAGGATTAGACGATCCCTAGACTTGCCTCTTTTAAGTTCTTTAAACTCGTTTCTAGTCTTTTCATTAGCATTTTCGCCGTTTAAAGTAAAACCTAGTTAGCCGTCTTAAACGCCGAAATCCCACCGTATAAAACCTACAATCCAAACTAGCTATATTTCGATTCTCTGTGGGTACGATCCCGGACTTTCCGGTTATTATGCTATCGACGACCTAACCCTACGCTTGGGGTGTCTCAACCTTATTTGAAGGCGAGGTTCGGAGGCAAAGCAATAGTGTGATGAAAATAGAATAAGTTTTTCACCATTCTTGAAAGTATTGTAATATGGTCATAAGTTTTTACAAATAAAGTCTAACATATCGTAGCCGTATATGTATCCTATACGTTGGACTTTCTTGTACTTCTGTATTTGTATGTTATCGTATACTTATCCTATATTGATATCCATGCTTCATAGTTGCACTAGCACCACTACTATCATGTTCCAGTACCTCCTCTACACCACCGGGGCACCACCCCTATGATTTCACGTATGTCCGATGCATAATCTTTCTTAATTTATGAAAAAAAATAACATGTTTTTTATTACATTCGTGTTCATATCCGTGCTTTTTAGGACAACCCCATAAACTTAAACTTCTGAATTCTATTGCCAAATGCCAACACCACTGGTACTACCACTCCCTTTCACCTCTCCCATCATCGAGCCTCCACTAACTCACCAGAAAACTCAACCTAGCTACTATCTCTCTCACCACAATACCACCACATCGATCACAGCGCCAACTTAAAATTAAAAGAGAAAAACCTGAAAGAATTGATTTCACAATTTAACTTCTTAATTATCTCCATCAAACAAGTACTTTTTTTAAGTCAGCACCTTGATTTTTACCTAAACATTTTTCAGCTAAAAAAACATTAAATTCTTCAGTTTTACTGCTTAATTAACTTCCAGCTTTGACAATAGCACCTTAAGCCTCACGATTATAGAATTATCACCTACTAATTCTTCTCAATTGTCGTTACATCCCTAATTAGTCTCAAATTAAGTTGCAAAGTATTGAAATTTCCATATAAGTTTCTCAACAAAGTGACGACTGAGTTTCAAGGGCCGGAAACAAGTCGTTCCATGTACCAAAGTACTGTTCAAGCTAGGCTTGTTTATATGTCGACTTTGTCGAGTTGTTCATTATATAACAACTCCGAATTGTTTCCACCTTAAGTATAAAATAGTAGAGGAAATCAACTCCATAGAAAACCACATATATATCCAAAAGAAGAAGACAATAGCTAGCTAGCTATCCCTGCTACTAAAAAGCAACAATAGTTAGCGATTTTTTCTATGTCTAGCTAGCTGAGGAAGCCCAGAGGCTCACATATATGCTGCTACACATAGTTCCAAATCCAGTTAACCGGGAATTGATGTTTTAGCTTAACATTAGTATGCATTGACATCATTCAAAACCCTGTTCTCCATTGATTTATGTACTGAAAGTTTTTGTGACTTGTTTAGCTTGTAAGTACACTATAATCCAAATCTCTCTCTCTCTCTCTCTCTCTCTCTCTCTCACAGTGTGCACATATATGTTTCCGATAACTACCTTGACCTCATTTTGCAGATTTCGGAAGTACACAAAGCTATTAAGCTTAAGGCATGAAGCGTGTGTTGTGTAAAGTAAGCACATATAGATTGTGCTGTGCGTAATTTTAACCAGTAAAACACAAACTTGAAAATGCATTTATAAGAGCACAGAGTGCAAGAATTATGTTCGGGAGCTAAAACGTTGGTATATATTGCTCAAAGGTCCAAGAAATGGGAAAAGAACAAGAAAAACAAGAGAGAAAAAAAAAAGGATGATGCTATGGTGTCCCCAGTCATTTTGGGGACACCATAATTTTTGGCATAATTTTACCATCATGAGCATAACTAAAACCTATTACAAGCATAACAAAATCCAAATAAGGCATAACTAAGGAATATCTAAAAAATCAACCAAGGTATAACTAAATCCATCCAAGGCATAACAAACAAGTTATGCCTTGTTATGATTTTATTATACTTGTAATGAGTTTTGGTTATGCTCATAATGGTTTATTATACTAAAAGTTATAGTGTCCCCAAAATAACCGGGGACACCGAAGTCATTCCGAAAAAAAAAAAGAGTAGGAAATAACTACAGCAATTTAAGATAAACCTAGCAAAACAGAAGTGAATGTGTGCATGTATGAGGGGGAGAAAATGAGAAAGAAGATGTATAATCGAATCCTAATGAAGTTGGCTTCGCCTTTAAATTGCGAATGATTATATTCAATGTAGGGAATGACTTCGGTGTCCCCGGTCATTTTAGGGACACCGTAACTTTTGGTGTAACAAAACCATTATAAGTATAACCAAAATCCATTATGAGCATAACAAAAAGCCATTAAAAGCATAATCAAAACTATTACGAGCATAACAGAACCATAGTAAGGTATAACTTGTTTTGCCTTGGTTGGGTTTGATTATACTCTGGTTGATTTTTTGGATATTTCTTGGTTATACCTTATTTGGGTTATGTTATGCTTGTAATGAGTTTTAGTTATACTCATAATAATGAAGTTATGCCAAAAATTAAGGTGTTCTCAAAATGATTGGGATAATGCTACATACACGCACTCATATTTGGTTGTGTATGGTATGCACCATTGAATCACTTTGAATTCATACCATTATGTATACAAATTCATAACATTTCCATCAAAATCCCTTACATTCGCATAAGGAATCATAACATTGTGCTTGAAAACTCAAAACATCAAGATATATATATATATATATATATATTTATTTATTTATTTATTTATTTATCAGATACAAATGTTATGAGTTTAAGGTTGGTGCTTTTTCTATGAAAAGTTATACAGTAAATTGGAGACTATTATCATATGAATTTATGCAATGTATTTTTAATTCCATACGATTACTATTTTTCTTTTTGATCGGCAAAATAAATTTTACCAATACTCGACTAAGGGTATATCGATTGTCCAAATTTGAAGGACTACGCGTCATACACTTTATTTTTTTTTGAACGGCACAGAAATTTTATAATATTTGAAATTATCTGAGTGTGTACTACCAATATTTCCTGAAAATTAAGATATACTAAAACTTTGCGAGTTTACCTCTAATTGTCTTAAACTAAATAGAGTGTCTATTAAATAGAAGTAGATACGACGATGCATGTGAGATTTTTTATTTTGTGAATGAGATCTATCAACAAGAAGGGATGCTGCATCCGCTCTGCAAGGAGCTATTCAGTAGCAATCCTCGTGGGTAGATGGAAAAAAAAGAAGGAAAGAACAGTTGTGGAAGCTAGGTCAAAACTCAAAATCCAAACCCCAAAAACAGGAACGGATAAGATTAGTACTACTACCAGACATACAATAGTTGTTGCACGAAATGGAAAGCAATGAGTAGTAGTAGTATGTGAGGACGTACTCCCAGTGGAAGTACAACGAATCTGAGCTGGTGCTTGGCTTTTAACACACCCAATCCCCATTTCATAGAATCCCCAAAGAGAGAGAGAGAGAGAGAGAGCAGTTTTTATGGAAGGAGTTGGCATTGGCCTCGAAAAGGAGCTTAGATCAGAGGGCAGTGCTGCACGTGTAACCCAGTACTACTCTACTGCTGTCCAAATATGTCCTCTATGTCTCTCTGCCTTAACTAACAATACTAGAAGTCATAAAAACCCTAAAAGAAAGGAATAAAAATAGACAGGCCTCAGATTTAGGGAAATAACTAACTCTAAAGCCCATACCTCTCTCTCTCTCGTTTCTTCTTCTCGTAAATAGTTTGCCAACCCACCACCCTTGAATCCTTCAACGCCTTTAATGAGCTTTGTCTCTTGAATATCTCATCACATGATCACTAGTCCTCCATTAATGAACACCACCACCAACAATCATTCCTCGCTTAAGCACTCATACTAATCCGGATTACTACAGTACTCAAGTAGTAATTATACCCCACCAATCTGGACCTAAAAATGACTTGATTTTCACTCAACTTGTGTGCATTAATAATGACATTCTACATTTGTATGTGGGCGCGTATGTGTGTGAGAGAGGAAGAGCATGTGTGAGTGTGAGTGTGGGTGTGTGCGCGCATGTGTGTGAGAGAGAGAGATGGATGAGATATGGAGTATTATATGGCTATACGAGTGATATGACTGACTTAGTTGATGTTTAATATTGTTTATGATTTTCTTTCTTGCTTTTTCATCTCATGTGGAACAAATATGATACCTCATAAGGAAATTAGAACTCGCCATTAAAATAAAACCAATAATTTACAAAGTACTTGATACTTGATAGCCATTATCATCTAGCCATAAAAGCTCCAGAACAAAATAGTCAAACAAAAATTCAACAACAAAACGAAAAAGGAAAGGAAACTAGGAAAGAAATTAACCTGAAATGCTCATTGAACCCATATTACTCTACCTAAAAATTACCTCCTTGCTAAGATCCCGGTGAGCTAAACTTTGAGGGGAATTAACATCGCCGCGCAATTCTGCATAACCGAAAACTATACGGGAAAAGTGCACAGAAAAATCAACGTAATATCCAAATTCACTATGAATGTCGTCTCTTTGCATTTGACTTGTGAATCTGGATATTGTCCATTGGTTTTTACTGAGTACTTTTCTGTGCAAGTTTGTGTTATTAGAATGGAGGACGACCAGTGGCCCAATAAGCCTCAGGTGGCATTTGAATGGAATTTAGAAGATTGGGCGGCATCCCGTGGAAAAGTGATGGGTCAGCGAGTAATTGTTGCGGCGGCGGCGGCTGATTGTGCTGCCCGACCCCCGGCGGAGATCCAAGACCACCACCTTGCATTTGAAGCCCACTGTCTTCCTCTTCGAGAGGAAGCCTCTCATAGGCGGCGTTACTGAACGACGCTGCCATAATCACAACAGGCCCTGACGCAACGAGCGCCCCCACAACCCCACCACCCACTACCTGCCCTTGTCCACCTGCCAGATATATAGTTAGGCCGGTGGCAGCAGGTGGTGCAGGCGGTGGAAGAACTGACCCCGCCAGGGACAAGATCTCGAACCTCCCGTGTAATGTCACGACTGCCCCTGGCGAGGCCGGTTGCCGGAGGGTGACGTTGGTCACCGTGCCGGTCCCGCTCAGAATGCAGACCCCCCTCTGGCGCCGCCGCGCAAACGTGGCGATGCTATCGGAGATGTCGCACCCGTCCGCGATCTCCATCACGTGGGTCCGCAGCGCGTTGGCGCTGTCCCGGGTGATGATGATCGGCGGCTTGGGCTTGTTCTTGGATCCGGCGGGCCTCCCTCTGGGCCTCCTCGTCATCTCCCCTCCGCCCTCCGATCCCGGCCCACCGGATCCGTCGTTGCCTTCGCTCCCCCCTCCGCCGCTCCCGTTCATCTTGTCCTCGTTGTTTTCGTCGCGATCCCGCTTCTGCTGCCTCCCCATGTTCAAGCCGCCGCCGCTGGTGCCGCTGTGCTCGTCCTCGGAATTCTGGTGGAACTGGTGGTGCTGGAGATTGAAGTCCCTCATATGGAAAGGAGGGGGGAGAGAGTGGCCATGGGATGATGCTGACACTGGATCCATTTCTCCCTATGCAGTACAGAAGAACCCTTCACTTCTCTTCAGTACAAGAAATGGAAAAATTACAAGTACGAAAAGGAGTAATGATTGAGAAAGCCAAGAGAAAGAGAGCGGCAGCAAAACAGAAAGTATAGTAGGAAGACTTTGGGGGGTGGGGTGGGGGTGGAACTCTCTCTCTCTCTCTCTAAGTCTTTTCTTACTTTTTCTTGGTTGCTTTTATTGGCTTTAGGGCTGGTTTTAATGGATCATCAAAGTACACCACTGGCCGTCCCTAGAAAGGAGAAAGGGAGTGGACTTTGGGTGTCTTCCACCAAATTCTCTTCTCTTTCGAACAAAGGAGCATCTGGGAAACCGTCAGTTCCTCCTAAAATGTTGGTAAGAACTTTTTCTGAGGGTTTGTTGGTGAGGTGAAGAGAGAGAGAGAGTGATGGAGATGAGAGAGAAGGATACAAGTCTAAGGTTCTCTTTGATTCTCATATATAGTGGGGTTAATGTTTGGTTAGGGTTATAATGGAAGGATAGATCTGTACGGTGTGATGGGTTTTGATTTTGGTGAGACTGTGTGGGTGGTTGATTGGTCGTCTCTCCCATGTAATTTTATATTCTGTACAGGAAACGGTAGTTTTACCCAAAAATAAATCCGTCATGGAGCTAGTCGTAGATTTTTTTTTGATAATTCTAGTGTTCAGACCAACTTATGCACATTTCGACTAATTCATTAGCCGTGAAAAGTACTCGCAAACGAATTCCAATATTTAGGTCAGAAAGGTTAAACTCTTCCGACATATATTGGATGAATTTCTTGACTTTTCTAAAGACAAAAAAGTGAATTGTGGAAAGTGCAAGTTAATAAATAAATATAGTTTCACAAGATATTTTAGTTGGACTCAATATCAAATTATATTGTCCATCGATCTAGCTATTCGCATTTTGTAGTGAATTAGGTGAGAGTAATTTGTGTATTGTATAAGTACTCTTTTCGAAGTTAATGTGGCGGTGGACGGGGATGGTAAGTTCACTGTGAAATCAGCGTATGGCCACTGGAAATTGCTGTCCCATTCAAGTAATGCTTTTCTGGATTCTATTTGGAAGAACTTAAGCCCCCAAAGGTGGAAATTTTTGTTTGGTTGGCTGTCAAGGAAAAAGCTATTACCAGGTCTGAACTTCTTAGTAGAAATGTGATAAATGAAATTCATTTAGCCTTGTGTCCTCTCTGCTTTATGCATCTTGAATCAAATCAGCATTTATTTCTCCATTGTCATTTCTCTTGGAGTGTTTGGTCAATAATATTAGAGTGGTGGAATATGAAATGGGTGTGCCCGGTATCGGTTCCGGATTTAGCAAGTTGGTGGTTTGCAAATGGATTTTCCAATTTGGAGAAACATATTTGGGAAGCATGCTTCTATGCAACGCTTTGGTCCCTTTGATTGGTGAGGATTGATTATATTTTCAACAACTCAGCAAAACAGGCCTAGAAAGTGGGAAATGTAGTTAAAACTAGGGTCGCAATGTGAAGGCCAAGTTCGACATCAAGGTCTATACGATGAAAGAGTTTAAGGTCTTTCTAGATGGTTTCCAAAAACTAAAATTGTAATTTAGATTGAGGTGTGTTATCCAACTATCGGTTGGATGTGTTTGTATTTTCTTTTGGTGCTTCTAGGCTCTACGAGCTAGAATGTATTCCCTTGATGTAACCCTTTCGAGTTCCTTAAAAAGTTTCGTTTGCCGAGAAAAAAAAATTGAGTAGTAATTTGATTAGAAAACCATTAGGTCCGCAGATGAATGAGACATGCATTTGAAGGTTCTATGTTTATGCAAGAGTTATAGATACAGCGAGCCGTCGCGTCTCATTGTACTATTATCTTCTTTCATAGTAAGAGTCCTCGACTTTTTTTGTTTTTAAAGTAGGCAATACACCGAACCACATGAGTATTTAAAACTCCATCACAATGGTTCGGTAATAATTTAGTTTTGCACAATAAACCTGAACCGTTGCTTTATTAATGGCATTTTCGGAATACCTTTTACGGGTACCTAACAGTGCTCGCTCGGATGAAAAATTGTCTTGCTTTTGAAAAAACTAGATCTAAACAAAAATTCTGTTTAGACAGCTATTCCAGTTGGCAATATTTAATTGGTCCGAACTTATAAATGTTAGCATTAGTGGCATTATCCATTTCCTTCCTCTGCGTTCCGCATTCGTCTCAACTTTTGAACTTCCCCAGGTGAAAGACTGTTTTTTATACCCTGTTGCTACCCTGTTGCTAACTAACATTTCCTTTTTCTTTTTATGTCCGGGTCAACTAGTGCGTACCTAGACTAATTCTGGAATCCTGAAGTTAACGACAAGACAAACCCTCCACTGGCCCAAAGATTTGGAATGTTTGTCCTCCAAAGGGCAACCTCCTCATAGAGAACAAGTACTTATTGTTTTCCATGTCTATTTGGCGAATTGTAACTAATTTTTCTTCCTTGAGGTCCTTATATATATAGTTGCTCTCAATATCAAACAGGTCAATTAGTTTGTTGAGACATGTGGTAATGTTGAGTTTCCTACCAAATACTAAAAAGGATAAAGCTCGGGATCTTAATATTATATTGGATGGTTCATCATTTATTTGCGTATACTTAAGCTTTTAAATGAATTTGAGTTTATTAATTCAATAAATATTTGGGATAAATAATATATTGCAGACTCTGAAGTTACTTTCCCAAACACAGTACTAGGCTCTTATTTTCTATCTCTATCATAAAAAAGGGGGATGGCTCGACTACTCCACATAAGCCAAAAAAACAAACGAGACAGAAAATTAAGGTTGAAAGAGAAACCAATAGATCTTTAATGGAAACTCATCGCAGTTAATTAGTCCCAATGTACTACCAGAAACGAATTTTGCGACGACATTCGATCTTGTAGTTGCGACATTGATCACATCATGCAAATGCAAGCGCGTGCAATTGAACTGCTAAACAAGAGAAAATCTCGGACAAATTAAAGGATCATGTGCCAAAAGTTAACGGAGTTTACGACCCGACCGGTATGCAACACTAATCGATCTCCCAATAAGCATGAAATTCTTACTGGTTTCTTCTTTACATATATACGTAATTGATGTCTGAGCCAACTCAAATGCACCTTAACTATAGTGGTTACGACCGGGAAAATCCATCATTTGGCTCATGCACTCTTTTACCATAACAATAGCACTCGGAAAACAATACCCTATCTTCCTCACCCTAAAATTTTCAAGTGGATCCGAGCAAAAAAAATTAAAAAAATTAAAAAATAAAAATAAAAAATTTTCAAGTGGAGCTCCGATGAAACGATACTTTCCTTTTATTCAACTATTATTCTTCAAAAGATTTCGGCTACCTAATAATTAAAAAGTTGGGTCAAAACTCACAAGAGAGAAAAACATTATTAGTGTCCCTACTGGTTCCCCAAAAAAAACAAATATTATTAGTGTCCCATAAAATTTCCTTTTCGCCGAGTGGGTGACATTAGCTATAGTGTCCATCTCTTCTCTGTAACACTGGACACGTGCCTTCTCCCTCGCCTCCTCCGTCCATCTATTGAGTCCTTCATCATCTTTCTTGTCCTTGCTAGTTGCTCCGTTCCGGAACCACTTCTTAAAAAATAAGTATTTATTTTATATTTTTAAATTAAAAAATAATGTAAATAAAAAATAATGTTTTGGTTTTTTTTGCACCATTCAAAAGATCTCAATGAGATCTATTAACCAAGATCCATATTGGTATAAAAATTATTTGCATAAATACATTATTTTTGAATTTGAAATTGTCTTCTTAAAAAATAAGTATATATTATTGATTCTGGAACGGGCTCATTATAGGAAATCTAAAAATGTTCCTTGTTTCTTCTTATTCTTTTCCTTCTTTTTGCTGAGTCCTTATATATATATATACCGGCCGGAAGTGTTAAATGTTGAGATGTACAACTTCTAATAGATGGTTATGACTGTTTTTAATTTTTACTACGAAAATAGATGTCTTTCAATTTACGTTCACTTCGACTAGATTTGAAATACGAAAGTCAACAATCGGATATATCTTTACTAGCCGCAAGATGGTCACCACATTATTTTTCGTTTCCGTTTTCAAGAGCTTGCATGTTCACCACAATTTTTTGTTGCATGAAAATCGGTGTTATCATCTTAAAGAGTAGCAAAGATGTTGAGGCATAACTCAAATGGTCGAGCTTGCTCCCTTCTGATGAAGAACGGAAATATAGGAATTTAAATTAACTATGCAATATTTTGAGTTTATTATTTTGTTAGAAAATTCCGTTTTAGTTGTGCTTGTTTTCTTTCTCATATTTAATTTTCCAATCAAAGTAGAATTTTTCGTTTTTTGTAATTTTTGTTAATTAATTGATTCGGCTTCTTTTTTGGACGAATCAATTAGAGTTAGGGTTTTCTACCTATTTAATAAGTTGTAAGCCTAAGGGCTAAAGTTAGTTGTTTATTGAATTAATGAAAATTGAGAGTTTTTCTCTAATTGTATTTGTGTTTCAAAGAGATAATCTTTAACATAAGCAAGTTTGTGATCTCTTCTTAAAAATAATTTTGTAAAAAGAGGCTGCGCTGCATCACCTTCAACCCTCGTCCATCTACCAGGTTGGGAGTTGGACTCCCACCCACCCCACCCTTCCCCTTCCCCTTAGAATAGAACATATGTAGAAATTTCCTTTCCAAAATAAAGATAATTAAAAAAGTAGCATGAAGACAATTACTAAATACGGGAAAAAAAGTGCATGCTAGCTAATTTTAGGGTTTAAAGTTGGAGAAAAAAATCAGACGAATATTTATAACTGGTAATGCAAAAGTATCAAAAAAAGAATATTACAGGTGTGTGTGTGTGTGTATATATATATATATATATATATATATATATATATATATATAGTGGACTAACATTTACTATATAATAGTTTTAAATGCTGACCTACAAATTTGGAGACAGTGTTCAATCTAGTGTCGTAACGTGGATTTGATGATCACTTACGAGATTCATCGAGCGTCTTATATATAATTTACAAAGCAAGATTTCTGGGTTCCCAAAAGATTTTGCCGCCCTATTTCCAGTGGACTTAATTTAATTCAACCGCATGATCGTATCTCGAGATTTTTTATTTTATTTTTATTTTTAGCATTTGCGTCATATCAAATTGTGTTATTGAGAATGCAGTGGATATGAAACATGAATGTTGATGACAATATTATTGTCTATGCACTTTTCTCTTTTGGATTCCGCACTATTTTTAATCGTTTTTCTTCTTTACGTCCCATTCCACTAGCATATTTTTTTCACGTTTTACTCCAAATTTTTGTGGATTATTGATTCGTCTCGACAAGATGAATCGAAAAAATAAATAAATTTTCTTTTATTCAAATATTTTGAGAAGTAACCGCTTTTAAGCAAAAAAGTTAAAAAAAAGGTTGACTGAGTACTTATAATTAAGCATCCCTCCCTTGGTGATGGCACCCACTTATTCCTGGATCTAGATCGTGGACGAGTGGGACGGTTCCGGTCCCTGGAGTGGGTGGAAGTTTAGCACCCACGACTGGTGATAACCGAAGAATTAGAAGTGACAACTTATAAGGTCTATTTCGCACTTATATATAGAATCTTTAGAGTTTAGAGACTAAAATGACTGATGGGGACATGTATATAATTTTGTAAGGGGTAAGTTGGGATAATCTTGAAACTATGTAGGTCTAACTGTAATTATAAAATACTTGAGTGGGGCAACTGCCACATTGCATCCTCCACAAATTATTGGGTACTCCAACATTATTACGTGGCATTGCTGACAATATTCCGGCTAATAAATCACCGCAATCTCTATGTCGGTCATCTTTTAAATCTCCTTAACACCCCAACAAGAGTGATTGATAGCGTTTTGCTACTTGCAATTTTTTGTACCACAAATGTATATATTTCTTAAGGACTCTGTTACAGAGCTAGACGGGAGCCACTGAGGTCACTCGAGGCCCCAAAAAATGGAATGATTGGATCGAGCATCTATACACATTGGATGAAGTTAAGCTCTCGCAGGTCCACTTGGAAATTTTTTTTTAAATTTTTTGAATGGCTCAAATCATTCGTGCGGGACTCGAAGTGGACCCTTCCGTCTGTGGCCGTGGTCAGTGGCTCCCGTCAGTTTCTTTAGCATTACCGATTTCTAAAAGAACTATGTAAAAACGTCATGTGATACTCTAATTAAGAGCTAGAGTTGAATAATTGCTATGAACATAATCCATTTAACGTGATATGGTCCATATGGAGTAGGGTTCAGGTTGTGAATATTAGGGGTGAGCAAAATATCCGTCAAATCATGAATCCAGTCCAAACTAATCCAAACCGAAAGATTTGGTTCGGTTTTTTAGTAGTATGGTTTGGTCATGGTTTAAAAAAATTAGAAACTGCATTATATGGTTTGGTTTATGGCTTTATGTTCACGGTTATGGTTCCAAACCGATCCGATCCGAACCGTATAATATATATATATAATATGTATAGTTATATATATTTTAATTATGATTCACCAAATAAATATGAGAGCCTACTTTCCTAATTTATTGATCCTATTAAATCCACCAATATTTAGTTTTTCAATTCGTATTCCTATAATTCCTCTACTACCATTACCAAGACTAATTATCCTAACTTTCTATATAAGAAAACCTATCACTATACTATATAAACCTAATTTACTAACATAGCATCCATCTCTTGTCCAACTACAATAAGCCATCTATCTTCTCTACTCATAGTTCTCTCTGCAATCTGCATGGCTTTCATGAATGTAAGGGAAAACAAATCCTGTTCTTGCTTTGACTTTTTGTGTTGCTATTTTTTTTCCAGATCAACAATATTTTATTTGAACTTAACTTTTTTCTTCTTTCTTTTCTTGTTAGATGTCAATTGCTGAATGAAATTGATTTTAATATAAGTTTTTTTAAATTTATCTTTGTAATTTTAAGTACTTCAAATATTTTTTTGGAGATGATAGCTTAGTTCAAAGCAAACCGTGGTTAAAACCGAAACCGAACCGTAATCTAATGGATTGGATTGGTTTGGTTCTATGAGTTTTGTAGGTTGATTTGGTTCTTGAAATTTATAATCCGTAGGTATTAATTGGTTTGGTTCTTGGTTTACTATAAAACCGAATCAAACCGGACCATGCTCACCCCTAGTGAATATTGTTGCCTCAACAATCTAGCTAGTTTCGTTCCGGTTGAATTAAGTTTGATACCGGACGATATTGGTCGGGTATTAGCCTTGCATACCGGAAAAAATCGACAAGTACCGGTTGGTACTGGTGTGGTACCCATAAGCTTGGTAGCTAGGGACAGGGTGCACTATTTTGTTATTTGTTTTTGGTTTTGGTTTTGGTTTGGGGTAGGGCTGCAAACGAGTTGAGTTTTGTCGAGTTTAAGCTCAGCTTGATTACTAAACAAACAAAAAATTTGGGCTTGAGCTCAATTCGAACATTAACGAGTCGAATTTAGTTATTTACTAAACGAGCCTCTTTAATCGAGACGAGTCTCCCTTAACGAACCGAATCTTTTTCGAAAGAGCGGAACTCCAATCGGCTCATTTAGTTCTTTACTAAATGAGCCGAAAACTCGAGCTGAAGGTCGGCTAATAAACGAACCTCGGCTCGGTTAGAGCCCCAGTTTGGGGTTGTTTGCGCATAGGCTAGGGTCCAAGGGAGGAGTAGATGCATGGTTTGACCGCATAATCCAGAGAAGTGAGTTTGTAGGAATTTTGGAGTGTAGGTAATGGATGGGGTGCGTGGAGAAAAGACGCGTGTGATGCGCTGACAAGCCCACAGCACGAGCGCCGGAGACAGCTCTCAGACTCATCCCCCATAACCCCAACCCCCTCCTCCCCATTGGAACTGATGATTACTACTCC
Organism: Rhododendron kiyosumense; assembly: GCA_019656275.1. Taxonomy (NCBI): domain Eukaryota; kingdom Viridiplantae; phylum Streptophyta; class Magnoliopsida; order Ericales; family Ericaceae; genus Rhododendron; species Rhododendron kiyosumense. Next base: position 398,370 of record BPLS01000180.1, read on the forward strand.
AATTCATTACTCCCCTCTCATATGAAGAGAGAGAGAGAGAGAGAGAGAGAGAGAGAGAGAGAGAGAGCATCAGTTTCAGAACCAACGAGAGAGAGAGAGAGAGAGTGTGGGGGGAGAATCCAGAAACGTTACAAAAGCTGGGACTGTCTCTCTCTCTCTCTCTCTCCCGCATGACTCGCGGGCCGAATACCCATGATATGTAAGATGCCCTTTGTCGGGTGGCTCATCCTAGCTAATTCAAGCTCGATCGATGTGGTCCCAATAATTCAAGATCGGCACCACTTGAACGTAAACGCTAGCTTGACCGGGAGCGTCATGTGCACAGTAAATTTTAGGTGTTGTTTTCCTTAGTTTTTTTGTATTTTTTGAAATTTGTTTTTATTTATTTTTTTCCCATTTGCCAGTCTTGTATCAAACTTTTTGTGAATTATCGGTCCGCATGACTTTTATCCAAATATTTTTTAAAATTATTATTTTTGAACTTTATTTTGGATATTCTCAAAAATATTTGGTAAAAGTAATAGTAATTTTATATTTTTTCAATTTTCTTTTATCAAGACGAATAGGTAACTCATAAAAATTTGGCATAAAACTAATAAACAATAAAAAAAAATTAAACAAGGAAAAACAAGAAAAAAGCTCAAAAAACTAAGTGGAACAAGGGCTTAATCATTTTTTGTCTAGCTATTGGGAGATAAATAAGTATATAGTGTACGCATGGATTGTGATCATAAGTATATATTACGTAATCGATGTCTCATGATACTACAACGTACCATATAATTTGTCCTTTTGAGTGTACTTTTTATTTTCGAATTATTATTAGGAAGTTGACGATAGATGCAATTAAATGAACACCGGAATTAATCATACTTTGGTTCATGATGTGGGATAAAAAGACCATATATGAGAATTCTTTTTGACCGGGGGTGAGGAAGGAGATCATTAAAGAGCCAGGGAAGAGTAGCTAGCTAGCTAATACCATCTTCCTATGTGGTAAGAGTATTTTCTATTCTCCCACACGAGGTATTAAGGCCCGTTCCGCTAAGATAATAAGATACTAAGGTCCCGTTTTGTTAAAATTATTATTTTTTATGTACTTATTTCTTATTTTTTGAGACATGCAAGTTGTTCTCTTATAATATATTGCATTTAATTAAAATAAATAAATACTTATTTTAATTGGTGGAATACGCTCCAAATGGATAGATACTTCACTCTTGTTCATTTTGGCCTTTAGTCAGAAGTGCCCACAAACGTTGAACTAAGAACAATGGGTCCCGGGTTCTTGGGAAGGCCCTGCAAATGGCTTTGGACAGCGAAATAGGAAGGTGAGCCCCTCGAGTTGCTAGTTTTTAAAAATTTCCCAAAGATACAAATTAAATATTGACATGGACCCAGATTTAATAGAGAGTTATACAAACGTGTCAAAATAAAAGGCATTGAAAATTAAGGAGTTTCTCCTATCCTAGACAAAGAGAAATTACAAAATACATGAGTGCTGTAAAAATGGCAAAATTGCCTTTGCAATTACTGCATACATATGGACAATTATTCAAATAATTAAGACTTCCATAATCTGGACTGTAGAGCAGTAAAACTTGAGTGAACAGATTATAGAAACATCTAATCATTTCAGCTACTACCTGATCATCTTCCCTAGCTAGCTCCCATTGAAATCTTTATCAAATGTTGATTTCAACTAATTAATTTATGCACTTCCATGACTATATATAGAAAATTAATGTTTGGAGGAAGACAAGATATGGAAGTCAATACTATCAAAGTTGACCTTCTTAATAATTAGGGATTCAAAAATGATACCAAAAGCCAAAGCATGCAGCTACTAGTAATTATAGATTGTCAACAAACATTTAGGATATAATTAAATACAGGAGAAATTAAAGTTGAAGTTTAATTATCATGATCAGCTTTGATAAGACCTTAATCAACTTTTTAGAGGGCATCTGCTTTCCTGTCCCAAACCCAAGATTATTGTTAGGAGAGAATACAAAACCGAAAAAACGAAAAAACAAATGCATACCCACTGGTGAAAACACAAGAAGAGACCGCCTGAATATCAGGCAGGTTCTAGACTAATTGTTAGATTCTGTGTTTAGGCTAAGGACCTCATGACTATGGTTGTAACCCGTATGTGGTACTTTGTCTCGTAATCTAATTTGAAATTCCGCTTGACCAAAAAAAAAAAAAAAAACACGAGAAGAAATCTTTCTATAAAACGAAAAAGTATAAAGAGTCGGCTATGTTCGGTAACTCTCAGAATGAGATATAAGAGTGTCAAACATATGTATAGAAAACCTCTAAACAAGACAAATCAAACAAAAATAATTTAAGACCCAATAGTAGATCAAGAAAAAAATGCCAGACCTAGCAAATTGGAGCGTCTGAGGCGCAATTGAGATATGAACATAATTATTAACGTAAAAAAAGATGGAGTTATGAGGAGAAAGTTGTGAACAAATAAGTACATATGTGAAAGGAAAACATTAAATTTTTTTTATTTCATTTTAATCACTATCCTTCGAATTTCCTTTGACCTCAATTTCAGAGAATGGGAGATGGGGGTGCTTGGCAGGTGCTGAGTCATCCGGCCACTCATCTCGGCACTGACGACTTGGATGTAATCTGAGTGTATTAAAATCTAGACCGTCTGTTGTTCAGATTAAGATCTGAGCCGTCTATTGCCGAGATGAGCACCGCTGCCAAGCGGGGTGATACCTTATGCAAATACTATTGTTGAAAAAAAAAAAAAAAGTAGCCACAAAGAAGTTTTTTTTGTTTGACATATTTTTAGGTTCATAAGTTTTTCCCATGAACATGGAAAATTTGGGTCTTCAAGAAAGGCAGGGTCTTGCCTTGAGAAACTAGTCATGGAAGAAGCAGATGGAGGAGAGAGAGAGAGAGAGAGAGAGAGAGAGAGAGAGAGAGAGAGAGAGAGAGAGAGA
>BPLS01000180.1:407870-425439 GCA_019656275.1 Rhododendron kiyosumense
TGCTGCGTGTGTGAAGTTTTTATATGTGGCATTCACTCAGATTACGGAAATTCTGTTCAAAGATATACATGGCAAATATCTTCCCCATATGCATCAGCATTGCCAATACCTTTGGTCTCTTTTTGATAATTGTAACTGGAAAAATGTAAACATGGAATATAGTTATCATCACTGCATGGGCCAGTTAATACACTACGCAATTACGCGGTTAATATGCACCCATCATTATCAGAATCTAAAATGAGAAAAACATCCATGACAACATCCTTGTTGTCGCACCCCTTTCAGATTCCACTACCAACAGGCATTTGATGAAGTCCTAGGCCCTAGTAATCCAATTTTCCCACCATTCCTGCTGCCATTTTTTTCTCCTGGGTGCCATCTTTGTTATACACTACAGACATTTTAGGTTTTACAGATTTGAGATGAATATCAACCCATTTTAATCTCCTTACTATTACAATATGACACGTACTCTTTATCCGAAACTGCTACATATTATAGGATAAGAAATATCACGAAAGATCAATAGTAGATCTCTATCCTAGATATGATGTACATGCGGCATTCTTTCTGTGGAGCCACATACGAGGTGAGAAAGGACGGTGAAAGCCATCCAGTGACAAATGCTATCATTTATTGATTGAAACTGACTGGAAGACGGACATCGAAGAAGTTTGGGAATTTTAGTTTGAAGTCTAGTTCATCACAATTAGCAATTTGATATTGTCCTTCGTGTTATAACTTTACATGATATGGAGATTATACACACTGTTATTACTATTGGACCTGCAGTGGTTAATGCCCTACAGATTTTTGCATGAACTTTGAGGCCCATTGCTTGGTGAAACCTTGGACCCAGTGAGCATGAAAACATATCTTCAGATCTCCAGATATCTGCGTTGTGAAAATAAAGCCAGAGATCAGATTCATTCCTAATAATTACTCCAAAAAAGGGGACAATAAGACAGGCTTTTACTGTACTCACTCATCTGTGTCGTTTTATTACGCCATCATGCTAGTGGTGTCCGATAATGGGGGGATTTGTTTTGACTCACAGTTATGCTTTTTCCTTTCCTTTTCTTTTTTCCTACACCTTGATGCCCAGTAAATAATACTCTTGCCTTTTGGTCATCGTGTATTCAAACTGGTATGTTAAGAGTATTGTGGTTAGGCTAGGTACTACTTGAAATTAGGACTCATCAATTGGTCTTCTTGGGTTATCGTTGAGCAAGGCCTTACGTATGCTCTTTTATGATTAACTTCTTAATTATCACAGAAAAATCATTTTTAGTAAGGTTGGCAAAATCTTCATTTGGTTGAGGCCATGGGTTTTCGCTTTGTTTTGCATGCAATTGGCCAAGAAGTACTGGAGCTTCACTGGGATTATTGTGGAAGGTGATGCGATACAAGTTGTCAACGCATTCACTCAGGATGCAACGTATGTGGACTGCGATTCAATTATTCTTGATTGTGTTAAGCTAGCATCTTGGTTTTTTGGTCTGTTCTTTTCCCTATGTCGAACGAGTTCATAACAGGGTAGCCCATATGGTAGCTAGCTATGCATGCTATGTTAAACATTAGGACGGAAATCTGTAGGGATAATTTTCCCCCATGGCTGACCAACTTAGCACTGGTTGATGTTAGTGCCTCTCGTCTCGCCCCTCCTTATTTACACAACAAATTGCTCTCTTTCCGGGGTAAAAGAAAAAAACGACACCTTGCATACAAGGATGTAGCGAATAGAGACGGGAAATACATCAATGATTGCAGATCTATGATCAATGATTGCAGAGATGCCGGACTGGTTGTCGTTTAGGCAAAAGCACCTGTCCATTAAAGCCAACACTCAGCAAGTAGTAGTCACTCTGTTTCATCATGCACAAAGGAGCCTAGTAGTCTACCCACGATTTCAGTGGGGATGATTTTAGTAGAACAAGTGCCTTGTACTTTTTGTTAGAAAAAGGGAAAGTGCCATTTCAGGTCCACACACGGTTTGGATTAATTTATCAGAGTTGTGTTACACTTTTTGTAGAGTATTCAATCCAACCCAACACACAATTGCACGAAAAATAATCTAAGATACAAATAAAGCGCGATACATATATTTACATAGTTCTCCAGTTGGACAAATTCGGTACATTCAGTTATTCATGGCACATTCGGTCATTCACGGTTCACTCCCGTTTTTCACTATAAGTTGAATGAAAATGAGAGTACAAACGTTACCGATTATCTCATACTTCTCTTGTATTAATTTTATTGGTTTGCTTTACTTTCCTTTAAGAAAATATTACTTTTTCAAGCTAACTCTATAAAAGCACCTAGAAAGAAGACATATAGATACACTTCAGAATTTCGAAACTAAGATGGAAGATTTCGTTGCCCTCTAGGAAAAATATATACAAGTAATTAAATCAAATGATGTGTCTATTAGCAATGCAAGTATTTGTTATTGTGTCTGGAGTCCTATATATTAATAATTGAAAAATAGTATCCCACAAATCAAGTGGTCATTAAACAGAAAAAATCTTGTAAGTGTTTTTTTTTTTTTTTTAAATAATAAAGATTAAGGTAATTGGTTTGTTCAGTAACTACGTGCCACTTGTTGATGTGAGAGCTCTCGAAAATACTCCCTGCAATACTATATGGTATATTCGATGGTGATGTCTCGATGTTAGAGGGACAACGGTGAAGAGTTGTTTAATTTGGAGGATATATAGACTTAATTCTAGTGTCTGTTGGCTTCTAATTTAAATTAAAGATTGCAAAATTTCTGAGTGGGAGAGTTCTCTTATGAAACCCATCAGTCATGGATACAAGTCTAATAGCATATATTGAAATATGAAATTATGGTTTAATGGCATCTTAAATGGATTTTCAATGTAGATTGACATGGTTTTTCAGATTTTTAACCTGTACTACTTCCTATATATAGTAGTACGGAGTATTTATTGTATATATAGGCTTACTGCTTGATGGTCAATCACGTTAGATTTCCTTCGCAATCCATCGCAGATTCAGTTTTGACGTCGCCAACTCTGGAGGAGACCCTCCGAAGAACTATGGACTTGACGTGTGAGAGAGAGAAAGAGGCTTCCATGGTCCGAGGCATGTAACTATCGGAGTGGGAAGTTGAAGTGCCAAAATTTGTATTTCCTCTTTTGTTCTATTCATTACCTCCATAGAATCCCATGTTCTATATAGAATACCAAAACCTTAATTTATTGACTGGGAGTTTCTTCAATCAGGTGGTTTCTGTTGGACTTCTTTTTTTTTTTTTTTTTCTTTTTCCAGCTTCTTGCTTTTCCGGTTCCAAATAAGAAATAATTTAGTTTAGGGGTTTCGTTTTATTTGAACTAGTTACTAGCACTAATAATCTTTTTCTCTTTTTATTCCTAAAATACCATAGGACCGCACCATCTCGACTCTTTGAATTGGCAGACCGAAATCTCACCAGCTACCCTTTGAGGCAGAATTACATGCTGCTGATCATGCAATGTTTTCAAAATTTTGAAACCTAATCAGATTGAAGATTTCATTGCTCTCTAATAATACATAGTTGTGTGTCTATTAGTAATGCAAGTTTTCTTATTTTTTACGGATCAAGGGGTCGTATAAAAAAAATCTACCAAGTAGTTTTTGAAATAAGAAAAAATTATTTTAGTGGGTTGACCAGTAAGTGACAATAACTACGTGCCGCTTGTTGGTGTGAGAGCCCTTCTCATGAAATTTTTTTGTACAATACTATATGGTATAGATACACATTTTTATAGAAGCTTCTAGCAAAGTGTTACGTACTAATACCTTAAATTTTCATTCTGGATGGATAGATTTTTTTTTCTTTACAATGGGTAACCCATGGAGAAAATTACGCACAAATTGTATCACTTGGAATGTGGAACCTGCATCAATTCAAAAACTCTATATTGGTTTCCTAGTCAACAAAATATTGACCATTTAGAAACGACCGTGCCCACTAATTAGAGAACCTCGAGAAAATCTGTAAAATCAAGATCGCATACAAAATATATCCATGCAGATACATCTGTGCACGTACTCCATTATAGATACTATATTGCAAACACAAAAGATATTAAACAAAATCGAATTTTAAAATTAAAATAAAAGTGAGAGATGTGGAGTAATTGCTACAAGGGAGTTTAAGTTGCTGACCAAATTGCACTAAAAATCTGCCAACTTATAAATTTCTCTTTTGACTAAATGAAGCAACAAATTGGAAATTTATAAAGCTTCTTGAATAAATAAAAATAACTAAAACGATAAATTGGGTGCCACCTGTCAAAGCCAGAATTATTTTCACGAAAAGTAACTTTGCTTTATATATAACTACCATAAATCTGTGCTATGCGCGGAACAAATTTAAAAAGACGAACAATGGAAAATAGTACAATCTGTTGTTCAAATATTTATTTAGCAATTCGAAAATACAAACGATGCAAAATACATACAGGTGTTATGTCTAAGTCAAAAGGCTATGGGCTATTACGTAGGTAACTAGATATGTATAGTAAACTCTAATCATATGTTGTGATGTAATCAGTGATGTTTGTACCCTTGTTTGTATTAACTCCCTTCGCCTATAAAAGGGAGGTTCCCCTCTTTGTAAACGGCAGACTTAAGCCAGTAGGCAATAATATCAGTGTGTTTCTTATAATCATGTGTTCTCTATTCTCTCTCTCAGCGATCCTTCCTACTTTGTGTGATAAAATGCCTTTTCCTTATTCTTATTCTTATTGGTGTACCGCATGACTATCAGGGAAACTACTCCACTACAAGAAGGAGTTTTTCAGTGCCGAGCGGGTATTGCCGATGTGGCATCCGCTGGGCGCATCTAAGTCGTTTGATTCACTTTTGGACGGCTCGGATTGAAACTTTCTCTCTCCTCTCACCCAACATTTTCTCTTTCCTTTTTCTCTCTCTAAATCTGAACCGTTCAAACATGCAATGAACGACTCGGATGCGCGAGCAGGCACCACGTGGTACCCGCTCGGCACTGAAAAATTTTCCCCACTACAAGTATTAACCTAATCATTATCAATCCATTTAGATGTGCACTCACTGGTATTTCTTTCTGTGTTCTGCATTTCACGGACTCATATAATATGAGTCATGTAGTAGGCTTTTACATGTAATTTTATATATTATTAATATTATCTGCACTAGATCAATTCATACAACACCAGAGTACATGAAAATTCGAATAAATTTACGAGTAAATAGATCATATAACTCAACTAAACCAAAATAAACTAGGTTCAATAATTTTTCAATCAAACTATAAATGTCTTTATCATATAGTATATATAGTTTCTGTATCTAAAATTCCTCTTAATACATTTTTATCGCTGCTGAGCACTGCAGCTGCATATGACTTATATTTAAGTCTTGTTATTTTTATTTTTATTTTGTCAACATGGTTTGAAATTTCACTGATAACAAAGAGCTAGCATAGCAGTACATCAAATAAGACGATTATCGTTCTACAGAGGATTCAATAACCAATCAGGAGGTCTAGCTTCTCAAGTATGAATACCAGAACCTCACAAACCCGAAGTTGCCAAAGCATATGCAACTACATTCTTCGACCTACAAATAAAACGAAAATTACAAATCCTAACTGATCAACTTCATGGCAAATATCTTTGATGACAACTTCTGCTCCCATAGGGCAAAACTATACACTAATAGTAAGTCAATCCAACCGATCTGATCGGACCACCACTATTTATGCCTTGCTTTATCGAAAGACCATCACCACCACCTTTATGGAGACCTAAAACGACATATGGATTATAAAGGAGAAGCCAAGATAAGGGGGGGAAAAAAAGTAAAACACACAAAAACTTTTAGATCTAAGATCGAGAAAGAAAAATCCTCACCAGAAGAGAGTTACTGAAAACAAAAAAAACAATGGTCACCGTAGTGGAAGGAAAACACTCTATCAATATGGTAAAGCTCTCCCCTCCCATCGCCACATCAGGGTGATGAAAACCCTATATTGGAGAAGGGAAAGAAAAGAGAAGATGGCTGGGGGTTTTTTAGAGAAAGAAAAGAGAGATACATTGAGAGAGGAGTAATAGTTTTATTCTAGCTGGCTAAAGTCTTCTTTTTGACTTGAGCACTATGTGTCACATCCTTTCTCTCTCACACACACACATGAAGGCTCACAAATACTCAATCATTGAGGGATGATAAACCTGACAATACTCTCTTAGGGTTACAAAAGTGCTAGGTACCCAAAATTATTCCAAATATAACTTTTAGAGGTATTTAATTTGTAATCGTTAACAAATTTTTATTAGTGATAAAAAATACTTGTTCGGGGTAATTTTGGGGTATATTTTTTGGGGTACCTAGGGTGATTTCGGAGTATATTATTCGGGGTATTTAGCATTTCTGTTTATAGGTTATGAGGGGATAGATATGATGCTCTATAAATGGGGAACAAGTGGAATGTAAAGTGCCCGTAAATATAAATATAAATAAATAAAATAAAATAAAATAAGCATGAATAAATCAATGATGGTGGATCCATGACTCCCTCTCCCGTGATTTCCCAAGATCAGTGCACCTATTGATTGTTGGGGGATTTCATATGGTTGAAGTCCATGAGCCATAAATAAGAAATTAGAAATGCAGAAAGTATAAGATCAGCTACTGTAAAATTACCATGTGGCGGCAGTGGCGGGGTACTTAGGTGGCAGGCAAAATGTATTCTCATGCATTTGACAGAGGTTCAAACCTTACTAACTATAACTAAAGAATGTTGACTCTTGCCAAGAAAAAAAAAATCTATGTTGTGCCCCCTTGGCAAAAACTTCCCGACTAATTAAATTAAAGAAAGTACTGTACCCTAGAAAAAATCAGGCTCTATTCAGGATGTCAACTCTTATGCCTCTACAAATGTTTGTTTCGCCATTTTTAAGTCCTTATCAAGTGCCAAACCTGGCGAGACAAATACTATTACGGACATGATTTGATATGCTTGTATTTGCAATTCACTTGGGGAACCTTATTTTCGCTCGCTCACTCGAGGAATGCAGGCTGTGATGTCGTTTCTTTTTTATTTTGATCCGCGCTGTGATGTTGTTAACAGACTCGAAAACACCAGTGGTTCTTATGATATTTCCCTCCGATATAGATTTGATGCTCCAAATCACCAGATATGCTATGATAGTAACACTTTGTAAAATTGCAGAGTAAATTAACTAGAATGTTCTTAAAGTCGATCACTTTATATTGGAAAAAAAACTATAGTTTAGTGCTTGTGGTATCCTAGGAGCCTTAGCTGGGAATATTAATTGGAGCGTATGAAGATACATTAGGGCAGAGAGGGAATGTAGGACCACAGCATTATCCCCCTTAAAGGTTAGATAACCCCGGAACACTATCTAGTGTAATTGGTTCCTTACTCTCTCTCTTAAAGATTAGATAACTCTACGGGAGAGGTCCTAAGTTCGAGTCATCATGGAGGAGATGTTCGACTCCCGTTGTAACCCCTCGTGAATGTCACAGAAAATTATTACCGGCTAATTGCTCTTAAAGCATTGTTGAATGCCCCTTTTCCACCACTAAGTGTGTGGTTCCCACCCTAATGTAAGATGGAGGAGGTCCTAAAGCGCATCACGTGATGATACTCCAAGAGCATGAATGAACAATCCTGTGCCTTCTGCACATGACCCCTTGAGTAATGCATTTGCCGGTATTCGGATAAAAAGAAATCCCGTCATTTATTTGCTCCCTTGATTCCTCGTTTTGGTACGAGTAAGATGCCGACACGTTTCGGAATCCGAAATTATCAGGAATAGAGAAACTTTAGTTAGTTCGCATCGGAGGGACGTTCTACAACCTTGATACTCTGGTCATTTCTCCTTATCAGTAACTTGTGAAATTCGGAATATAGAAGGAGTATATGTATACTCCTTGTGATGTGAAAAAGAAGAATATGTGATGCAGCCACAAGCGTTAGTTCGGTTTTTTGGCGGGTTTGCTCCTTAAACAATCAATTAGGATTTAAATCTTGGAATCAGACCGTAAGAAAATAATTTCTTGAGAATTTCCTAGTTCCGGCGTAGATAACCTATCTTTAACAGGACCAGAGAAGGGATTAGTCGAGATGTGTATAAATCATAAGCTGGTCCGAACACCCCGACCGTCCAGAAAAAGAAGAAGAAGAATATATGACGCACTAGTTTAACTGCTGCCAATTAAACTTTTCATTTCAAACCAATTGCATTCTCATCAGTCACGCACTATAAATCCTCCACCATATTGTCTCTCTTCCGTAATTGGCAGTTACAAAAGGCCCTTTGGCTTAACCTCTTTTGAGCAAGAATCACACCCCCTCACGAAACCCATGCACCCAAAACGCATATTGTTAATCTTATCTACTCTTTCCATAGTGCTCTCATCTTTCAAGAAGAAAAAACAATACTCCCACTACTTCTCTGAATCAAACTCAAACCAAATAATGCCTCAAATGGCAACGACACCAGACGATAACCCACTTGAGAAAACCCTTTCTGTTCCACAGAAATGGCCTGCAAGCTTCATCCACGACACCCTCTCGGAGCTGAAAATCCAGCGGAGGATCGCGGTTCCGTTGGTGGCGATGAACTTGACGTGGTTCGCCAAGTTAGCCATCACCACGGCGTTTCTAGGCCGCCTCGGAGAGCTTCAACTGGCCGGTGGCACGCTGGGGTTCACCTTTGCCAATGTCACCGGATTTTGTGTCTTGAATGGGCTGAGTGCAGCCATGGAGCCCATATGCGGTCAGGCTTATGGAGCTAAGAATTTTAAACTCCTCCACAAGACCCTTCTCATGGCTACTATCTTGTTGCTAGTGACCACGCTTCCCATCTCTTTCCTGTGGCTCAATGTCCACAAACTCCTTATTCATTTTGGCCAACGCGAGGAAATCGCGATCGTTGCCAAGAAATACCTCTTCTATCTCCTCCCTGATTTGGTAATCACTTCGTTTCTCTCTCCTCTGAAATCCTACTTGACCTCACAAAGTGAAACCGTTCCTATTATGTTGAGCTCGGTTGTGGCCGTAGCTCTTCACGTGCCCGTCAACCTCCTGCTTTCCAAAGCTAAGGGCATTGAGGGAGTTTCGATGGCAATCTGGATAACTGATCTCGCAGTTGTGATTCTATTAGGCCTCTATGTGTCGATCACAGAGATTTGTAGCAAGGGAGGGAGGTGGAAGGAAGGAGGGTGGCTCGAGCAAGGGGCTCAAGACTGGATCAATTTGCTCAAACTCTCTGGCCCGTGTTGCCTGACCACCTGCCTCGAATGGTGGTGCATCGAGATCCTAGTCTTGCTCACGGGGCGGCTCACGGATGCTAGACAAGCAGTGGGAGTGTTGGCAATAGTGCTAAACTTTGACTACTTGCTCTACTCCGTCATGCTTTCACTATCCACCTGCGCGTCCATTCGTGTCTCAAATTTGCTCGGCGAAAACCGACCTGGCAGGGCTTACATGTCGGGAAACGTGTCTTTGGTCCTGAGTATAGTTTCAGGCTGCATCGGCGGGTCTGTAATGGTGGGCGCCAAGGGTGTCTGGGGGCCTTTGTTTAGCCATGATAGGGGGATTACCAGAGGTGTGAAGAAGACAATGTTGATCATGGCTTTGGTAGAAGTGGTAAATTTCCCAGTCACGGTATGTGGAGGAATAGTCCGCGGGACCGCCAGGCCGTGGCTGGCCATGTATGCCAACCTAGGAGGGTTCTATTTGTTGGCTTTGCCTTTGGGAGTGGTTTTAGCATTCAAGGTCCGTCTAGGACTTGGTGGACTACTAGGAGGGTTCTTGGTTGGGATGGTTGGTTGCTTAGTTCTGTTATTGGTGTTTGTTGCAAGGATAAACTGGGATGAGGAAGCCAAAAAGGCACAAATACTTTCCTGTAAAGTCGAAGAGACTGTCGATGAAGATGGAGATAACAAGAACTGCGCAATCACCTGAGAATTTTGAAAGACAACAAAAACTGCGCAAACACCTGAGAATTTTGTAAACTTTACCCATGATTATTATGCACATGATATATATCTAGTTCTATTTGATACGAGGCAAAGTAACGATTAAGAAACGAAGTTTCAAAGTAGAGTTCAACCATTGGATTGATTTCCATGAAATGAGTCAACCTAATATTAGATGATCTGAGTGTCTTGGTCACACTTTGCAGCCAGACAATCGAAAAGTGCAACTTATGTAAAAATAATAATTCAAATGGTGACGATTGATTTTAATTTGTCCTGTGAGATTTTCTGAGGCAAATGATAGAGTTTGGACTTTAATAACTCCACCCAAATCTAAATAAAAAGCCCAAAACAGAATCTTCTATCAATGTAGGGTTGGAGAATTTTCAGCAATAGGAGGTTAGAATACAAAAGACGCTTAATCATCGCCAATTCCAGGTTTAGAAATTAAGGTCTCGAGCTGTTTGGCTTTCTCGTCATTGAAGCCAAGTGCAGACATTATTTTGTAACCATCTGATTCCTTTTCAGACCACACACCAAGGAGCAGATGAGCAGGCGTGACTTCCCCACTTTCGCCTGTAGGTCACATGAATAATAACCAGAAAGAGTTATTTTTCTGGGGCGACAGTTTACAAAGACAAGATGGATGAAAGAACAAGATGCAAAATGTTGAGCTAAACTATGTGATGACGGAATTCATTCTAAACATAATGCAATTTTGTTCACCCTCCTTCCTTAAAAGAGGGTGAACATTACCCTGGTTGAAATTGTGTGAATCCTACCACAAAGTGATATCATGCTTACCATGCAATACACTTTTGCTAAGCATGACATCACTTTGTGGTGAGATCCATACCATATCAACCTATAGGAAGGAAGGTAATAACAAGGCCGGCCTTGGGCAAACAGCCACCTAGGGCCTAACCTTTTGGGCCAAATAATAGCGCCCCCAAATAACAAAATATGTTAACTATTATATATGTAAACTATTTCACAACTAGCCTAATGTGGCGCGGTGGTAAGTTCGTGGGATCGCGTGTTCAATCCCTGCCCATGCATTTTTCATGTAAAATTTTGGGACCTGTACAAAAGAAAAGGTTAAAAGCAGTGCTCTGGAGTCTCAAACTGTCGTCCGGAGGGTTTTAAAGAGAATATAACAGCTTTGCCACTGAACTACAATGCCACTTTGTTTCCTTTTTCAAATAACTAATAAATATACTTAAAAATAAGAGGCCCCATTTTCAAATCCAGCCCAGGGCCTCGGAAATCCCAGGGTCGGGCCTGCGGTAATGTTCACCCTCCTTAATAACAAAACTCAACTCTTCTAAACAGCTTCTAAATACGGCATCATCGTGAATGGGCTACACACAAAATTTCAAGTCATCTTACGATTTGTTGCCGTAACTAAAATGATTCACCCATCACTAGCAGACTAGCTGTAGTGGCTTCCATTTCCGTAAGTGGCTGTGCTAGAGCCTAGACCTCATGTTGTATGTTCGGGTTTTACACAAGACAAAAAGAATACTTGTGTTATCAAGCTCGCTAGTTCTTTTTTCCTTTTCAACGTCTGAGTTCTAATCATAATGAGTCAATTTCGCTACACCAAGAGATATTTGACCAATACATTTTTTATAGTAAGTAGAAAACTAGGGTGGTGCAGAGGATTTTTGTTTCCAAAGTTTAAAAGCAATATCTTGAGAACATCCACAAGGGATGCTACTTGTGTACCATGTACAGATAGGTAAATCCATGCAACCCGGAAGATTAACCACTGAATTGAAGATGCCTAGGCACACAGAAGACAGAAAAAGCCCGAGTCTCTTTAGATGTAAAGAGATTCTACAAAAGTAAACAACAAAATGCATTTTCAAACGTTTTAATGTTTGGATTCTAGCATAAGATGAGAACATTCTGAACCATGTGCCACATTCATTTTAATCTATCATTCTAAAGCCACAGTGACTCTCTCGTGCATGTACGGTGTAGCCTAAGTTTTCAAATATGTAGAAGCTGTCGGCGATTACAAGTCATTGTGCAACCTTTGACAACGAACTTTGATTCAAAGCATTACTTACTACTAACACAACCCATGGTAGAATTTAAATAATCAAGTCATCCCAATGATGTCAAAATTAGAAGCAATAAAATGAGTTATAGGCGAACCGAATATCACAAATTCTATTTTGCAAAATGGTCATCACTCCAATTCAGATCACGTCACCCACTACAAATGACTTTTACTATGGTTGAATATAGATTTGATCCTAAGTTCATAGCAACCTTTGACAACGAACTTTGATTCAAAGCATTACTTACTACTAACACAATCCTTGGTAGAATTTAAAGAATCAAGTTGTCCCAATGATGTCAAAATTAGAAGCATAAAAATTAGTTATAGGCAAACCAAATATCATAAACTCTATCTAGCAAAATGGCCATCGCTCCAACTCATGTCACCCACTACCAAATGACTTTTATGCAGTTGAAAATAGATTTGAACCTAAAGATCCTAAACTAATGTTCAAAGTGCCAACTAATCGAACAATATGAATTGCTTGAGCCTGTAATAACATGCTATGTGAACCAACTAAAAGAAAGCAAAAGCTCCACAAATGGAGTAGAAACTGACCGGATTTCAGCTTTTTATCGAAAGCCCAGTCAAGGGCCCTTTGAGCTGATTCGGTTAGAGGAGGGGGCTCCGTATCGGCAACGGCATTTCGTTTTCCATATAACTTGATAGCTTTTTTTTTTTGCTCGGCATATAACTTGACAGCTTCCTCACGCGCTTTGAAAAGTGTAATCCCATTTGCCCACAAAAAGTTTGCAGCCAGGTTAGTAGCTGCTGACAGAAGAAAAGGAAGTAGAAAACTATGGTTAAATTATGATAATGGATCCAAGCATAAAGGGAAAACTTAACCACAGGATACAAATACAGTTACAAGAGATAACAAGTCAGGTAGTCGTTGTTATAACAGTTATACCATGTGAAGTAAGTTGTAATGCGGTCCTAGATTCAAGCACCATAGGATCAGATGTTCCATAGTTGGCACCCCTAAGAGGATCCACTATAACAACTCTAGAATTCCAGCACTTAAGACTGGTATTTTTAGGAATATGCATGATTTTTAGGGAAGGAAATGTAAGCTCTTTCTTTATTTTGAAGGATGTTGGGCACATCTGCAAGGAAGCATATCTAACACAAAACTAGCATTGATGCTCAAAATTGTCACCTGTGCTCTACAAAGTGCAGGCTGGAAGCATGTGTACAACAGATCTGTCACACTATGATGGTTGTATCAACATTTTAGTTTATTGTGATTGCTTTTGTGACATATGAGGCCACTAGACGGGATAACTTGTTAAGTCATAAAAGCATCTACAACAGAGAGGTTTAATCCAAAGGTATCTTTAAAGCATTGGACATTACTCCAAACAAGACTGCCACTTCTTGGATAAGTTGGATTTTTTTTTTGGGCAAGTAGATAAGTTGGATTATTTGTGAATAAAGTATCACTAACCAATGGAAGTCTACCCTAACACTTTTATTGAGTTGTAATTTCATTTCCTAATCGAGTTGTTATATTTTATTGGTAGCAGAGAGTTTCTTAGAGTTGGTATCATAGATTCCACTCATGGATCTCACATGGAAGCTTCCAAAGAGGAAGAAAGTTAAGACAATAACCAAAGGTAGGGTAATAGCGTCAACTCGTCAAGGGCTGGGTACATATGTAAAGTCCTTTGGTGGGTTCTAATGATATATTACCTGTAGTCCCACAAGCTTAAGTTGATAGGTAATGGGCCTAACAATGTATATCAAGCTATCTAACACCATCCTTCATGTGCAACCTTGTTTTGAACACGGGGATGCAAAATTTTCATAAATAAAGTGCAACAGCATACAAATGGGAGAAGTAGAATGCAAACAAAGAGGCTTGAACCCAAGACCTCTCCAACCATAGCTTTGATATTAAGTTACTAGTAGTCCAAAAAGCTTAAGTTGTTAGGAAATAGGCCCAACAATACACATCAAGCGAAGACCCAAAAAATGTATATCAAGCTATCTAACACTAAAGGCGTGGATCTTCCATCTAGGACGAAGTACTATTTCGACTCAACATTACATGGGTACGGGGTGTTGGATTTGTGTTGGACTCCACCATTTTAGGGGGGACACGGCACGCTCAAGGAGGAAGAAGATGGGAAAGTAGTGATGCATTTTTCATGCATGAGTAAGATGGGACCCTACGAGTTGACTTTCAAAGACCATATAAGAAGAACAGTGACAATATTCTAAAGATCTGCATCGAGCGTTTGAATCTTCATGATCTTGATTTTCAACTAGTTGGCTACGGTATCGTGATTTGGAAATGTGAGACCCAGGGCAGTCCCACATCGGCTTATAAGGTTTGCGAGCAGCTACTATTAACCTGAGGTTAACCTTTTAATCCGTATAGTTAGGCTAACAGTAAGCAGATCAGCTGACGAATATCGTTATTGGTAGTATCAGAGCTTGCAACAAACGAAAGTGCGGGTCCTGCGAGGAGACATGTTGTGCTTGGGTGGGTCCGACAAGTGAGGAGCCTGAGGTGCTTTGTCGTGCTTGGGTGGGTCCCACATGAGATGAGCCCAAGGAGCTTGTTTTGCTTAAGCGGGTACTCGTCTCACATCGCTTGATGAGTGAAAATAGACCACGTGGTACAACGGGGACGTTGCAGCCAAGGTGGGGAGATTGTGAGACCCAGGGAAGTCCCACTTCGGCTATTAATTGGAAGTGGGTGTGGCTTATAAGGATTTGCAAGTAGCTACTATTAACTTGGGATTAACCTTTTGAGCCGCATGGTTAGGCTAAGGGTAGGCAAGTGAGCTGGCACAGGTCGTTACATTGGAAGACCAACTAAACATATCGGACATGGATTCATGCCATCAATGCACGGGTCCATACTCATAACCAAGTGCCAAGTGACCGACACGGGAACTTAATACATTTAAAATAGTCCATATAACTCAGGATTGAAATTCGAGACAACATGATTCCAAGCACTACAGAGAATTTCCGTAGACAAGATTGAAATATTGAATGTTTGGTGGATCTTTGGTGATTGGGTTACCAAAGCATCGAGCATGGGAATGGTGTACGTGGACTTTGGCAAGAAAAGCTTAGACTCTTAGGGTGTGGATTCACGGACTAGGTTAGTAAGGTCTCTTGTACCCTCTCATTCCCATAGTGCTTGTCCCTCACCCCCGTGATATTTTCCCCGTCTTGGAGTTTTCATGTATAAACTTGGTGTTGGTTGTTCGGTTACTCGTAATTCCTTGTAATTGTTAGGTTGTAGGTCAGTTGATGTTGAAGATAATTTGAGAGCAATTGGGTAATTGTTGAGCCATTGTAAATTCTACTTGGGGACTTGGTTGTAGCATTAAGCACCAAGTATTAGCAAATTAATCCAATCAAGTGACGTCTTAGCTAGTGAACCCCGAGCATTGGGAATGCATTTTCTTCAAGGAACAAGAATGACAAGAACCAATTTCCAAAGTACCAAAAAAAAGAGTTAAAAGAACCAATTTTATGCATCTTTCTTAAGTTGTTCTAATCTATCTCATAATCCTTCAATAAATTTCCGGCAATGATTATTAAGGAACCCCAAATAGATTCATTGTTGGAATGGGGCAAACGGAGCAATCAACAAATTCTGTCACATCCATTCTCTATTTTTGAAGCCATAGAGATGGGTCGGAGATGCTCTAAGCAACCAAATTTCCTGTTCAAATACATCTCTCTTCTTCTTCATTCTCAACACAAATGTATTAAGAAAACAGCCCCTTCCATATCGATCATAGTGGCATGAACTCTCTTTTGTCATTTCCCCCCTCCGGCCCAAAATCCAGCTTTGGTGACGTTACTAAAGTGAACAAAATGCACATGGAAATAAACTAAACGTTTAAAAAGGGCCAAATAACTGACCTTCATGCAAGATCCCCAAGAGAAGAGCTTCTGTCCCAGTCCCTTTGGTGCTTAGCTTCCTTGCTTCCAATTCAGCCATAGCAAATGACTTTATAGCCTTTAAAGACCATCTACACCCAGCCCGAAATTCAAATAATCTTCAACTCCAAACAATACCCACATAATCTACACAACTCAAATACTATTCAACAGAAACACCAAAATACATTTGAGCAAAATCCCAGTAAAACTCACTTGGGTACTTCCTCTGTAGGTGAAAAAACCCTCTCTGGTTTACTGCAATGAGAAAACATAAGCATATCAATTCCATGTCTTAATCCACCTACTATAATAGCTCAAATATACATGTTTATGTTGGGCTTGTGAAGGCCCATTCGATTTGGGTCGCGCTTCGCCGACGGTTTGGGGTCCCACCTAAACAGGGTATTGTATTGCTTTGCAGTAATTGGTGATGTAGGTAAAGACTTGCTATACGCAGAAGCCGATGTAACTCATACTTTTCTCCATCCGATACTGGATACGAAGTGGAACTGGTGTGAACCGTGAATAAACTCAACCTTCAGTTGGGATTATCCCTGTGTCTTGCATTCTTGTTTCCCGTTCGCGATTTAACTCCAGGCATAGTTGTGTTTGTTGGTTTGGCTGAGTTTCTTCTCTCTTTTTTTCTTTTTTCTTTTTTTTTTTTTGGGGGGGGGGGGGGGGGAGGGGGGATTAGAAACTTGTGGGTGGAATCTATCTATAAATATAAATACATGCATATATACACATATGGAGAGAGAGAGAGAGAGAGAGAGAGAGAGAGAGAGAGAGAGAGTTACGCAGTGGGGAGGCTGGATAAGGCAGTAGCACTGATGGGGCGATGCTCTGGCAGTGGGATTCTGATTGGGGAGAGCTTGGAAGTGCCCAGCCATGAAGTGTTTAAGCTTTTGAGGCTGAGAAACTGAGTCAGAGGTGGGAAAATCGAATTGGGTCGTCTGCAATCGCAGGGGGGAGTTCGGGTCGTGTTTGGCGAGAGAGAAAGTGTGCGAGCTGCCATTTTCTTGAGAAACAAAGTAGTCTGAAATCGGGTGGGCCGCCGTTTTGGATAGGGAAGACGGGAACGACACACGAAACGGCGGCGTCTAGACAGACCGATTGTATGTTTGGGCCCTGTGGACCAATTGGAACGGTTAAATTGGGGTGGGCTTTTGCTTAATGGACTATATGGGCCCTATCCTTTAGTAGCTATTTTTGGATCACGAATTTGTGTAAGACTTTATCAAGAGAAAAGGTATAAAGAATGGAATAACTTCATTCTCTCACTTCTCTATCTTTGTAGATTTTCGGTTACTCCCCGCGCCCTTCACTAATCTCACCCAGTATCAATTGTCCACAAATAACTACGCTTCATTTATTTTTATTTTTTTTATCCGCAAATAACTACGCTTCTCTCCAGCTAATTGTATGTCAATGCTGAGGGATTCACGAGCACACTCTCGAAATTAGAGTAAACATCCAGACGTCCGGTTGATCGGAGAGAAACTAGTAGCATCAAAATAAATAGCCTAGAGTCTTGCTATCGTATTTGTGGGTTGGGTTTGCATCAAAACTTGGATAGGTTTGTCCAAT
>BPLS01000180.1:445439-492191 GCA_019656275.1 Rhododendron kiyosumense
CATAAAGCGCATGTGTTCTCAAGCATATTTCACCTAATCAATTTAATCCCCAATTTTATTTTGTTAAAAAGTTGTGTGCCTCTCCTCTTTGATGCTGGAATTGCATCCAACATTTATTTGGATTGCACACGTATCGAGCGTGCACCACTTCTAGTCTTAGGCTAATGGAAGTCAATTTAACAGGTCGTTGTATTAATTTTGAGTGGATATAATATAAGAGAAGATATGATAAAGAGCGTATATATGTAAAGGAGCAATATGGTATAGATGGTTTTGTTTGAATAATTTGTAGAAGAAATGTATAAACTTGGTTTGTTTTGGGGCGGTATAAAGAGGACGTTGGCATTTTTGTAATTGAGAGACCGGATATGAGGCCAGGTGTAATAACTTCACCTCTACCCTCATCCTTATCATATCCGCTTGTAGACGGATATAATATCTAAGGAATATTATATCTATGGTCTATATCCGAGTAGCAAACACCAAATATAAGTACTTCGAATTGATCGACTATCCAAAGTGATAACATATCCATTGGCAAACGGCCATAAGAGTATAAATGAATACTAGCTTTATTTAATCTTTTTTCCTTTCGTTTCATCCTAACCGAATTGTAAATTGCTTATATTATTTAATTAATATATTTAATATACAATATGAATATTATTTGATAGTATATCTCAGTTAGTTTTTACATAAATATTTGATCAAAATCACCTGAAATTTTATAGATTACAATATATAATTAATTGAAAATTGACACAAATTTCAAAAAATAAACTAAAAAATTATGACGAATGGAGTACATTATATTTCATGTTTTCGGTAACTGTTTATTCAATGTTAAAATATGTATGCTTTTAAAAATTTGCATGAAACTAAAAATAAGTTCCAAAATGGTGGGTGGGTGGGTGGGAGATGTTACGGAGATGTTCAATGCACACTTGGATAAAGTTTCTTTGCAATCGTTTGATGGGTGTAATTCGATCCACATTATGCACATAAAATTTACGTCCATCGGACGACTGCAAAAAAAATTGTAATCCGATCCACATTATGCATAGAAAATTTACACCCATCGGACGACTGCAAAAAAAATTTGTAATCCGATCCACATTATGCACATAAAATTTACATCTATCGAGCAACTGCAAAGAAACTTTATCCGGATGTGCATTGAATATCTCCGTAACAACCCCCCACCCCCCCCCCCCCCCCCAATTTTGGAACTCATTTTTACTTTCATGCAATTTTTTTTTTTTTTTTTGAAAAGACAAATCTTATTCTTCTACTAATATAGGTATGGGATGGAACTGGTGGGATTTAAACCGTCACATCTGTCACTCAATTTGTTCAACTAACTAGAATAACACTCCATATAAAAAAAAAAAAAAGTGAAATAACACTCCTACAGTAACTTTAAAAATTTCATTTAAAATAAACAAAAAAACACCGCATTTTGTGATTTTAATAGTGAGGACATTTTACCTAATTAAATTTTGGTATCTATTTTTAATATACCTAATAAGTATTCAAAAGCTCTTTTTTCTCCTCTTTTCCGCTTAACTTTTTCTAAAAGTTAACATTTTGTTTTCATTTAAATTTTTTTCGCGCTTGTCCGTTTTGCGCCATTTTTTTTTTGATTTTCTAATTCTTCTCGGCGAGACAAATCGAAAAAGTAAATTTTTTTTACTTTTACCCAAACATTTTGGTCCTTATTCAAAAAAAAATGACGCAAAACTAAAATTTTAGAAAAAAAAATCCAAATACAGACAAACAAGAAAAAACTCAAAAAATCAAGAGAAACTCAGCCTAAGGTCCTAGCTTCGCCACAGCGTGTATTAGGGCCCGTTCCACTTTCTTTTAAAACCTTCATTTCTAAAAAGAATATAATTTTAAGCTCAAAAAACATGTATTTACGCAAATAATTTTTCTACCAATATTGATCTTATTTGATAGATTCTATTGAAATTTTTTAAACGATGCAAAAAATATTGAAAATTTATTTTTATTTTTATTATATTTAAATTTGAAATTACCTTGACCTTTTTCTTGAAAAAGAAGATTTAAAAAGAAAACGAAACACGTTATTACACTCTTTTCCTGTGGGCAACCATTCGGGTCCAGAGGAGACACGCAGCTCCAGCCCGACAAACATCGCCCAAACACCGAACGTGTTTTCTGACGGAAATACACGTGACCGGGAGACCGGAGCCCCGCCCAGTGTGACCCACATGCATCAAGACTTTAAATACAGGAGTACTTTTAACAGAAAGTCTACCGGCACAATAAATCCATACACAGATTATGCACATATTTGTATATTGGGCCCATTAAGGGTCTCACACAAGTGATTCGAGTCGTTCATTATATTTAAAACATTTTTTCAAGGATCTCAGCAAAAAATCAGCTCAATTCGATACCTATAAGAACTTGATCTAATCATTTAACTTTTCATTCTATAAAAACGTAAATGAAAAGTTAAATGATTAAATCAAGCACTTATAGGTATCGACCGTATCGTATTGAGCTGATTTTTTACAAAGGCCCTTGAAAAAATATTTTATAGTAGGTCTCACATAAAAATCTGTGCACAATCTGTGCACAGATTTGCTGTGCCAATAGACTGATTCTACTTTTAATGACAGCATTAGGCCCCAACGTTACTCCCTGCCTGTACGACACGTGGCGAATTATTAGGGAATTAAGGGCACTGTTTTGTAACTGAAAAAACACACACACTGTAATAATAATGACCGAAACGAAACGTTGCCTCCACGACTCCGTCAGCGGTCGCCGCCCCGTAGTTGTGCGGGTGGCGCCGGCCAATTAAACAACGCCGCGTGGGATTCACATCGTCGGGGGAAAAGTAATGTGCTTCCACGTCACTGCTTCAGTAAGAAGCCATTCTTTATTAATTTCTTCAACAGCTGGCAACTACAAGCCTGGAAACCAACCCCATTTTTTAGGGTCGACAAAAATTTTGTGGTTAGGGTTACTCTACTTTACTTATAGATCGAAAGATATAAGTAATAAAAAAACGACACGAATTTTAAAAGTTATCATTCTTTTTGGGATGGAGGAAGTAATTTTTTTTTTTTTAGAAACATTCTATGGTCTGCAAATCATATTCTTAACTAACTTTCGACAAGTCTCAATAAAGTCTTTTTAATTGTTGTGACTGCGACATTTACTCGATTCGATTCGAACTTGTAGGTTTGAAAAAGAAGAACTAGGGTATTAATTGAAGGTTCTGGAGACAGTTGGGTTGATGCCGTGAAGTACCCGTAAACAATTAAGTTGGATTTAGGTCGTAGGCACTCTAAAGAAAATCAAATATGTAGCCGTCGCAAACTCTAACATTTTTATGCTAATGCCTTATTAAGGTCCTTTTTGTATTTTGATGAGAATTGTCTCATATGTTTCAAGAGAATTTATATGTTTTTTTTTTTTTTTGGTGTGATCATAAGAGAATTTATATGTTATATACCTTACAATGTGCATATGTGAGTGCATTATACCAAAGTTGATTTCCATCTTGTCATACCAATAATAGTACCATATATACCTCACCCAAAGTCCCAAAGGAGCAAGGCCTAACCTTAGGAGGCCAACTAAGGTACAACACTCTGGAATGAAAGCGAGGTGAGGATGATGCAGCTTTTAGGTTAGACTAGCAAGATTTGTCATTATGATCACCTCAAATCAAGACATATTGGCATATTCTGTACTGATCATCAATCAGTATCAATTCTATTATGCCTAGTTAGATTCCGACGAATATAACGATGCTAACTTGCGTCAACACATGTTAAGTTTGAGCATTTTTTAATACTTAAAATTCCAATGCGCATTGAATATATACTATAGATTTCTATTTAGAAAGTGACTACGATTCGAAACTATATGCTCAAGAAAAATACATCAAAATATATGTGCTAAATGCTTTATTTTCATATATGTTTAATAGGTTTTAATCAATCATTCCAATAAACTATGAAAATGGCTCAACGACAATCTGGCATATTCTGTACACATCAATTGATATGAAATCTTGCTTGAACAGCTCAATTCCGGTATATCCAATTTACAAAAAATAAAACATTCCTATCTCTCAATGAAAATGTAAATCAAAATGCATGTTCAAAATTTTGAGTTTCGATTTATCTTGTTAAAATTTTCAAATCCCGTTCTACTGAGATTCTTATTTTGTAAATATTTATTTTTCATTTCACGAGATATATATATTTCTCCCACAATACACCTTTATTCAAAATTTCCATTTAGCTTTGGAAACAATTAAATTCACATAAAAGCGAAATGATAACTTACCATACCAATACGGAAATACAAGCAACAGGTCAGGCCCTATTAAATGAGAGGCTTTGACAGCATATATAAAAGTAAGAGCGGTGTTATCACGTGGGGACGTCATAATTTCGGTCGGCAAGTCCCAACTTAATGAACAAGCCACCATAAATTGGAATAAAATTTTACCGGCCCAAAGTACCACGTGGACAGCTCCTCTACCGTTGATGAAAGCATATTCCCCACAGTTGCAATCCTAGGCGGCCCTCCACTCTATTTTTGGAGTCCAACGCACGCAAAGTACAATTTTTGTTGTTGCTTTACGTGGCATCCTAGCTGGACCCTAATAACCACCCCCGTTTGGACGACGGATCAAACGACGCGCATCGTTTCAGTTTTTTGAACTGGACGTCAAAAAATCTACTGTATCTATCTCTATCTCTACCCGTAAAAAAGGAAAAACTACGATTAGGTGTTTTCGGTAACAATTTGAGAAAAGAACGTAGGTATTTTACTATATCATTCACATTAATTGATAAATTTTGGCATTTTATTATCTCGTTCACATTAACTAATAATTTGACAATAATTTATTGTTAATAATTTTTTCACTCACATATCCATTTACAACTTATTCATTATAAAAAAAAAATTGATATTTTTCAACAACTTATTTGTTACTGAAAACAACTACTCCCTCCGTCCCTTTTTAAGTGTCTTGTTTCGTAACTCCAACTTATTAAAAAGATATCATCATTACATCTTTCACATCAATTTTTTCCTTTACTTTTCCTATTTACCCATCTTTATTACACTTTTACTCACAAACTTTTCAAAATGAAATATACTTTTAGGGACAAAATAGATAATGCATCAACTTTTACACACTAACTTTACAAATGAATACTTATTAAGAGACAGTCCAAAATGGAATACTAAACTCTAAATAAAGGACGGAGGGAATAACAACTTTGATTGTTGGAGTACATTTTTTTTTTCACAACTTATTCACTACCGATAACACCCAAGAAAAATGAAACTACTTAAAAATAGAGGGACTAACCATGTAATTCACTCTTACAAGAATCAAGATAGACAACTGGGCACACTAGCAGAGAGAGACAGAGAGAGGGGTCAGCACGGGCAGTCGTCGGGGCAGCATTAGTCATGCCATGTTAGCTCGCACCCTTTGCGTAGAGGCGTGGTTTCAAAAATTAAAAAAAAAAGAGAAATCTTTTTGTGCGATATAAAAATAGTAACCCCATTAAAGAAAGAGACCTCACAGCGACGGATAAGAGGGGGCGCAAGACCAAGGCTTCCATTGCGCTGTGTCCAAGAGAGAGAATCCTGAGCGAAACGCCTCTAGAGAGAGAGAGAGGAGAAATCCCAACTTCTGCGATTCCGAGAGAGACGGAGAGAGAGAGAGAGAGAGAGTTGGCTGTGTGTGTGGAATAGTACTGAGGTTTGGTATTCAAGACACGGGTGTTTGCTTCGCTGGTTCTTTGCACACCTCGTCTCGTTCGAGAGAGAATTTCTGGGTTTATTTTAAAAGTCGAATTTAAGAGGGTTCTGTTTGGCCTCGCTTGCTTCTGAAGAAAACCAGATGACAAAGAGGAGTTTAACACCAGCAGCAGCCGCAGCCGCAGCGGCAGACGAAGAAGACACGAAGATCGAATGGCCTGCTTCTCTAGACGAATATGAAAAGCTTGTTATGCGCATGACCACTCCGAGGTCTGTTCTATCTCTCCCTGTGTTTGTGTGTGTGTGTGTTTTTTCAAGCCCTTCTGGTTCGATTTTGTTAGTACTTTTTTGAATTTTGATTTGTTGGTTCGATGGGAAAATTGAACGATTTTTCCTCAAATTCTCATTTCATCGTTAAAATCCCTGGAGGATTCAATCGACTGTGTTTCCTTGGGCTATTCTTCTTCCAATTTTCTCCCTCACCAACCCTGGTTAACATTTCCAAATCCGATTCACTTTCCTCTTTTCATTTCCACAAGATTTCTTTCTTAAAAAAAAATTCGTATCCGGTTTAATTTGCCTATGTAAGGAAACTCTTCATTTCTAATTCCCATACCACTATGGTAATAAATTTTTGTATCTCAATTAAAGAAACTAATTACCCTGATTTCGTAATTCCTAAGTTTGTCTGACCTGTTCTAAGGTCCCCCCCCTCTTTGCCGAGCCGTCTCACACTCCACACTTGACTTTTCAAAACCTCGTTCATGTCCTTTTCTCCTTTCCGGTCGTTTTAGGTCACTGACTTGTTATCCAACCCTTCAATTTGGCAGAGTCAAGGTCGACAATGCCGGTTGCACCACCGCCACCCGAATCATGGTAGATAGCGCGAGAAAACACGGAATCCTTCTGGAGGCGGTTCAGGTTCTCACGGATCTGAACCTTTCGATCGAGAAGGCGTACATATGTTCTGATGGGATGTGGTTCATGGACGGTAAGCACAGTGAAAACCTGTTCGATATTTGTTCGCTAGAGTGCGCCTCCTTTTGGGCGCACGCTAGCAAGATTCAATTCTGCAATGAATAGGTCTTGTGTTTGTGGTTAACCCAATTTAACGGCGCCTTTTAATTTTTTTGCCTTTTACAGTTTTTCACGTGACGGACCTGAACGGAAACAAAGTAACCGACCAGAGCGTTATTAACTACATTGAACAGGTAAATTTACTTTTGCCCAAAGGCTGTGTTTTGATGCAAGTAATCTCTAGGTTGATAACAGAAATCTAATACTGCTACTGTCGAATCCTTCGTAAATTTTGTGCCTGAGTTAATCCATACAAATCTTGGATATTTGGATGCAAGTAATCTTTTGGTTGAGAACCTTGTAATTTCAAGACAGTTATGTAATAATTTGTTTTGCTGTGTCGGAGTCATTCGTTGTTCGTTTATTTTGTCTTTGTAAGAGGTTATTTCTGGGTTTGTTACTCTCATGATATTCGTATTGATTGGAATATTGAAGTAATTTTATGTGGATTTGCAGTCACTTGGGACAATCCATTTCGCGAGGACAAAAAGCTTTGATGGCTTGACAGCACTAGAACTGACCGGGACAGACCGGCTTGGCATGCTATCAGAGATATTTGCAGTGTTAGCTGATTTGCACTGCAACGTGGTTGAAGCAAAAGTGTGGACACATAATGGAAGAATTGCTTCCCTGATCTACGTCAAGGATTGCGATTCTGGTACCTCGATTGAGGACTCACAAAAGATCGATCGAATTGAAGGGCGGTTGAGAAACGTGCTTAAAGGGGATAACGATATCCGAAGTGCCAAGACATCTGTTTCCATGTCTGTGACTCACACGGAGCGAAGACTGCATCAAATGTTGTTTGCGGACCGTGATTATGAACGAAAACCTAGTGTTGATTCTCCTCTTGTGGTAGTTCAGAATTGTGTGGAAAGGGGTTACTCTGTTGTCAACATTCACTCCAAGGACCGGACAAAGCTTCTGTTCGATGTTGTGTGCACGTTCACAGACATGCAGTATGTTGTATTCCATGCCACTGCCAATACATCAGGGGAACAAGCATATTTGGTATGTATTCGGGAAACCTTTTACGGGTTTTTTTTTTTGGTTTTTGTAGTCTGTTTTTAATACGTACGATTATTGACATGGGTTTTGTCTAATATGGTTTCAGGAGTTCTTCATTAGGCACGAAGATAATACCCCAATTAGTTCAGAGGCCGAAAAGCAAAGGGTGATTCTTTGCCTTCAGGCTGCCATTGAAAGGAGAGCATCTGAGGTATTGTTCTTTCACGTAATCTTTATGGACGAAAGCCCCTGTTTGATAGATGTTTTAAGGCTTTATAGATAACTTTTCCAAAGACTTCTTTTAGAAACTTAAGGTACTCTTTTTTTTTTTTTTTTTGTATTGTATCATTTTCAATAATTTAGGAACATCATTGTAGCAATCTTTTAAAAATCGGTTCTTCAAGAAATTCCAAAAGATAATTTTCAAATAGAGTGAACGACAAGTTCCTGAAATGAATGTTCTACGAAGATATTAGCCAAGAAAGATATAATGTAAAACCATAAGCTTAGCTTGGTCAATATTGCATTCTGCTTTCAATTTTTCCTTTTAAAAGACTTAAAAGTCTCATTACCCTAGTCTTATTATTGCAGGGTGTAAGGTTAGAGCTATGCACAGCCGATAGAAACGGTCTCTTGGCAGACGTAACGCGAACGTTCCGCGAGAATGGCCTTAATGTGACGAGGGCTGAGATATCCACCACAACAGACAAGGCTCTAAACGTTTTCTACGTAACAGATGCCAGTGGGAATCCGGCAGACCCAAAGCTCATTGAATCAGTCCGACAGAAGATCGGGACAAGCGAGTTGAAAGTGAAGGAATTGCCACTGTTGTACCACCAAAAGACAGAGAGGGACGACGAGCCTGCGGTTGGTTCAGGTGGGGCCATGCTGTTATCACTCGGGAGCCTGGTGAGGAGGAATCTATACAACTTGGGACTGATCAAATCATATTCTTGAGACAAGTCTGCGTTGCAAGCAACAATTTGTTGGGGAGGGGCATATACTTTGCTTCAGGGACAGAGTTGGTCAGTTTGTACATAAGAAAAATTAGAAGGGTTTGGTGATAGTAGTTGTGATGGTTGGTTGAAATAGGTAGACACAGTTTATACACAGAAGGAAGATGGGTATGGGTGGGGGCCACTTCCCCTCCCATTTCAAATTGTGTTGTGAGGAAGAATTTGAATTTGGAATGGGGGAGGAGAAAGAGATACTATGGGAAGGTTAAAAGTTGGTGTTGGGATGTGGTTGTGGGTTGTTTCTTGCTGGCAGGCAGAAATAGAATAGTAGGTAGAGAGAGGAAATTTTATTTTGTTTATACAGCACACATCTGTACATAACGACCTGTTCTTTATTAGTGAATGGCTGACTTGATTTTTCCTTCAATCTCATTCTACTCAATTGTTTTCTGATATTTTCTTTTTGCAAACGGGCGGATTGTTAAGAGCGACTTTGAACGGCTCGGATTGTTAAGAGCGACTTTGAACGGCTCGGATTGTTCACTGCATCCATGTAGTGCATCGGTGCATTACAGGGTTTCGGTTCCTGTATAAAGTATGATTAAGTTGAATCGACAACGTCTGACTAATATGGAATTAATTAAGCACATCATCCGTGGAAATAGGAGTCTGTCGGTTCCAATAGTCTGAAGACTTGGGGTAAGGGTGTTATTTAGCCGGCGGGTAATTTGACTAAATTCCAATTGCATTCACATTTCATAGTCATATGGGGTCCATAGTAACACCTATAAAATCTATTGGTGCACCAACTAACTAATTGTTCCTATGACCTAAATTGTTAGGTTTGTTGACCTGACCACGAGGAGAAGAGTATTATGACACACAAGGATTTTTAGTATATTGGAGTTTAGGTTTTCTTTGAAATTTCAAGTCGGAAAAATCTCATGAAGCATGAAAATTCTCGTTATTTTTTAAGTTACAAATAGTTTTGCGATCACAGCACGTTATTGAATCATATGATATATGTGTCGATATAATTGGACTCTAGGATCCTCTTTGAAATCTCAATTGAAAAAAATCTTGTAAAGTATTGACATTCTCATTCTATTTTACATTATCGATAACCTGATTTGCCACAATATATTATTGAATTATCAATAATAAGTCATTGAAGAAAATCACATGCTACTCATCTATCTTGGGACCAACCAATTAACATCTGTAATATTTCATCGAAATCCTGAGTTAAGTTTCGATCCTTATTCTTCAATACCTTTGATTTTTGTTTTTGATTAATATGAAAATCACATAGACGAAATAAGTGTGACACGAAAGAGAATGAAAAGATTGGGGACCCCTTTTCTTGTACTAAAAATAAAGAGTGGAGTTGCATTAATCATGTCAATGTCTTTCACACCTTCGTAAATCACAAACAAGAAGTTGATACTCTATTGCAGAAATATTATTTTTTTTTAGTTTGAGAAGAAACATACTACTTGAGAGATGGAGAGGGAAACAATTTGTTTCAAAGATAATTATCAGAGTCTACGTATGATGTGTGTTCTACAACCAACACTTTAAAGGGCACATATTTCAATTTGAAAAATGAAAGGGGCCAAAGTATCATTTACGAAACCTAGAGATATTAGTTGTTGAGCACATAGCAACTGTTTTAAGAAATTAAAATTTCGAATTTATTGGGTCAAAGTGAGTTTTTTTTTTTATAATTCAGGTTGTTCCAAGTTCTAACCCTATACCCTATGCCCAATAATATGGAGTATGTGTTATGTACAAGTTGAAGCTTGCAATAGGATAGACAGTCTCATATATATTATATTTTTAGAGCTGGATTTACAACCAAGTAAAACTAATATAAATTTGTTATTTAATTTAGAAATGGTCAAACAGAGACAAAACGGATAGACGGCTAGTTGGTCTTACCAATGTCTTTGTCCACACCTCACATAAAAAAGAGCGCCCTGACAAGTGGCAATTGCATACTCGAGTCAGTTGGCCCGACAATACGTAGGTGCAATGAGGTCGTGATTTCAGCTACGTACTCCCTCCTTTTTCCCTTTATTCGAAAACTCTCTTCCTCTATCTGAATACGCATATCCATATATACCCATAGTTTTCTTTATCTTTATATGAATAAGAATAAATAAACACACTTTCCTTGGGCTTTGATAACAGGATTTGATTCTTTTTTGCAAGTAGAACAAAAGGAATCATTTGATGACTCGTTGGGGGAGTTTTCACTCCATTAAACTACTAGTAAAACTAGGAGAGCCGTGGGTTTGTGGTGGTTTCTAACGGTGGTCCGATTTGTTCTTACCGTGTGAGAAATTTTTTTACTAGAAGAAGTCGATCTCCAATTTCTTTGGCAATTGAATGGGAATATCTGCACGCCAAAGATACTAAATATTACTGGGGGCATAGTATCCTGTGGCGACATTAAGTGGTGCCCGTCTGTAAATATTAGTTATATAGTACAGCTTTATATTTGGGTAAAACACTGACGTAAAATATTTATCCGACTTTATAAGTTGATCAAATTCAACTTACGCATAAAGGATGCTATGTGAATAAAGACACTTTCCTTGGGTTTCGGTAACAGGATTTGATTCTTTTTTGCAAGTAGAACAAAAGAACTCGTTCTGCTAAGATTTTTGTTTTGTAGGTACTTATTTTTCGCTTTATAAGACAGTACATTTTCTCATAATTAATATATCTCCTTTAATTTAAAAAATAAGTGGTTATTTTTCCTAGTGGAACGGGGTCGATAACTCGTTGGGGAGTTTCACTCCATTAAACTTATACCAGTAAAAGTACAAAAGCCGTGGGTTTGTGGTGTTTCTAGTGGTGGTCCGATTTGGTCTTGTCGTGTGAGAAAATTTTAAAAAAATTCATCCAATTTCTTTGGCAATTGAATGGTAATATCTGCACGCCAAAGATACTTTCGATATCACTCCAACTAAATATTAGTACCTCAGTACCTCCGTTTCAAAATATTTGTTTGGTCCGCAAAACGAGGACTAAAAATAATACTACATTTTTTGCAAGAAAAAATTCAAATTTTTTTCATAAATTAAAAGAACTCATCGATATTTAGTGAATTATTGAAAAAAAATTTAATTTTTTTTGTAAAAATTGTATTATTTTTAAGTTATCGTTTTGTGGAACAGACAAACATTATGAGACGGAAGGAGTAGTATCCTGTGACAACGTTAAATGGTGCCAGTAAATATCAATTTTATGTCCTTATCTTTAGGTAAAACATTGATGTAAAATAATTACCCCGACTTTATAACTCGGTCACATTCATCTTACTTATCATAGCAATATCCTAGTTTTATACTACTAAACTTTCTGTGTGCGCGCTTGAAGGACATATTTAGGCACACCCATCTCACGAGAAATGAATTCCACAGTTTCTCAATTCCTAAGAGAACATGCCGATCAATCCGCGTCTGGTGGATGTGCCTAGCTCTTTTTTTACTATCTTTTGTTTTTCGAATAACTCAGAATATTAAAATGAATTTTATAGCTTACGCATACCTCAGTTAATCTCTCAAATACATGAATTTCGTCCGCTAGTTAGGGCACGATTAAACTAGTCCCATTGGAGGACAAGCATGCAGAAACTTCCCCAAAACCTAGGAAAGCGTGCAGTGGGGGAAAGAAAGAAGGCATAGGTATGTCACGTGGAGCCAGCTGAGAGGTGGGATTGAGGAAGGGCAGTTTAGTAACATGCCGGGGAGTGCGCCTGATAAGGAGGGCATGTGAGCTGGCTGGCTTTTCTACACTGTAGCACGTGCCTTGAACACGACAAGAGAGTAGTACACCACTGGTCCACTACTTTCTTTCCTTTCAATTTCCACCCAAACGAGTGGGTTCTACTTTGATATGGAAAACTTCCCAAGAGCAAGCTAGTGCACTCGTTGGTCCCAAAATAGAGTTGAGATTTGTTCATCCTCCACTTAAAATGGTGAACAATATTACCATCCTTCCTATTAGTTGAAATAATGTGGATCCTATCACAAAATGATGTCGTACTTACCAAAAAATGTATTACAAAGTGAGGGAAAATTTTCTAGTGTTGAGTGGGTACCACGTGGTGCCCGCTCACGCATCTGAGCCGTTCATTGCGTATTTGAATGGCTCAGATTTAGAGAGAGAAAAAGGAGAGAAATTGTTGGGGTGAGAGAAGAGAGAGGGTTTCAATCCGAGCTGTCCAAAAGTGAATTGGACGGCTCAGATCCGCCAAGCGGGTGCCACGTCGGCAATACCCGCTCGGCACTAGAAAACTCCTCAGGGATGAGACCTACATCATTTCAATCAATAAGAGAGAGGGTAAGGTTTACCCTTACACTCTTCCAAAATGGCATTGTCGAAGTTATTGCAATGTCGAAAAAGTCAAAAGTTAAAAATAACAATGTTACTGTATCGGTTTAGTTTCATTTGGCACAATCTCATATTCAAACTGTTGAATCGAATTCATCTCGTTTTTTTTTAAACATAAATCAAATGGCTTGGATGATGTGAAAGAAATAGTTGTGCTGTTTCTTATGCCAAATTTGGCAACAAAAATGACATGCTTTTTTTTTTCAAATGGATATAGGTGGACTTAAATTTTTCTAAAAGTATGCCAAATTATGGCAATAGCAAGACAAATTAGGGGTATGCAAAAAACCTGTGCCCCGACAGACCCGACCCGACCCGGAGGGTTTCGGGTGGAGCCGAACATGTGGTTCTGTTGGGTACGGGTACATTTTTCCAAAAAAATCAGATTTTGGTTCGGGGCTCAGGGTGCTGTTTTTCTTACCCGACCCGACAAAACCCGACCAAAAGAAGAACAAGGCATATAGATTACTTCGGTTTTGGTCGGACCCAACCCGACCAAAAAAATCGGGCACGCGGACGGTTATTCCCACTCCTTCGGTTTGGGTTCGGGGCCAAACCCGACCCGTTCGACCCGTGCACACCCCTAAGACAAATGGCAATGGGATGACCTTGCTCTAACATATTCAAGCTTGATGATAAAAAAATATATATATTCAAGCTTGAATAGGAGTATTTGAACTAATCTCGAATATGCTTTAATATACCAAATTATGTACTTTAAAAAGTATAAATTTGTCGAGTCAAGTAATAAGTGAATTTTTGAAAACGTATATTGCAGTTTAATTAATTTAGGTAATAAAATGATTTTAGATGAGCCATTAATGTGTCAAAAATGAATTGCATTCATTAATGGTTGGTATTGTGGTGGAGTGTTGTGTCGTGTTCCTACCATTACTTCATGAATTGAACTTAAGAAAGTTGTAACAGATCAGAGATTATTAATTGCTTTTGGAGCAACTAGCACCCACCACAGCCGCATCGTGTTCTACACGGGTCTTCGCCACCACGCATTTACACCCCCGCGAATGTCTGGTAGTGAAGGCGTTTGAAGCATTACATGACAGCACTCCAGAGCACTGTATATATAATCTACCAGAAGGCGTTTAAAGCATTACATGACAACACTCCAGAGCACTGTATATATAATCACTCGTTGTAACAACTCCACAAGAGTGCCACTACAGAAGTCAACTGTTTCGTTAGTTAGACTTCCAGCTCATTCTTCTAGATTGATTCCCACCTATATACACATGCATGTGTGCATCCAAATGTCAAGGCATTTTTAAGGGCAGACAGTATTAAAGTAGCAAAAAGATAGGTAGGTAGGCTCAATATCTTTGGGGCATATACTTTGAAAGAGGGCAAAGCTAAAATTGGGCTTTATTCACTTGATCGGTTCACACCTTGATACTTATCCCTTGTCCAACACATGCAATTACAAAAACAAGAGGAGAATAGAATATCAACTATTCTGCTAGCTAGATCTCTTTTTCTCTCAAAAAATACTTCTCTAAATAGTACAAACCAAAAAGGATGGTTCTGTGCGGAATTCGAGCCGTCTGTTTGACAAACTCATTGTCTAGATTTTATCTCGACAATAAACTGCTCGGATGTTATACGGTGAAAATGATATTTGAACTGTTTAATTGTCGAACGGACAGCTCAAATGTTGCACAACACCATCCCTCACTTGACCTAAAAGCTAGGGAGTTAGAACTTAGATATGAAACTCATAAGATCGAATATACTTCAACGTTCACAATTCGATCTATTTATATCAATAACGTTTTCCTTGGGACCCTCGCAAGTAGCTGATGGGTTTGGTCTCCCGGATCAAAGTGCACGTAAATTGTCCGCACACCTGAATTATCAAAAGACGTTTCCCGTGGCATCATCTTGGTTCGTCCGAAATTCGTACATGCAACAGACCTATATTACATGTATAGTAAATCTCATCCTTTTACTTAGAGAGATTCAAAATCCAAATTCCACTTTTGTTTCCTTTTCTTACAAATTCAAAATCCAAAGTAAAGGTCCTTGTTTGTTCCTTTTGCCCATTTGATTCGATGCCTTTTCTTGGGGCCCTCTTTAATACTCGGGTTCATACAGCTTTAGTCTAGTAGATTATGTTAGATTAGGTATCTACTAATCCAAACTAACTTTAAACACCATGCTTTAAGTTACATAGGGGATTTTGACTAAAATTAATAACCCACGAAAAATTTGATGCAAAACTAACACGCATTCATAAAAGACAAAAGATGTCTCAACCAGAGGAATCGAAAAAGTAAACAATTATGACCAAAATTTTAAAAAGCCAACTAAAGACAAAAATAAAAATAAAAAATGGTATCATTCAATACTGGATGACAGACTTGTATTCTTTCTTCAATCTCATCCCCATGGGCAAAATATATGGTCCTTGCTTCGAGACGTTATTCAGTGATCTCAGAGCATTGCTCTGCACCATTCACAGTATATCATGTGTCATTTTGTCTCCTAAATCACCAACACAAAGTACATTATGGGCCCTACAAACGACACGAATCACATAACATTTGAAGCACCACGTGAATTTACTCCAAGACCATTCGCTAAATATTTCCTAGCTTTGCTTTGCACAACCAATAGTAGATTAAATTTAGTTACTTAATCATAAAGCTATTGTAATTTTACTTGCGTCGTGTGGGGGCAATTTTCAATTAAGTGCGATATGTGGGCAGTGGGCCTAGCCAGTGTCACGTATGTCTCATCAAATAATAGTACTAGTCAAAAATGCATGTGATCACAATAAAGACCAAACATCAAGCTATATAAGTTGAAGGCAATCAATCTCTTAAGTCTTACCAAACATTGATACCTGGGTTTGAGTCTCGTACACGGAACGATGTTTAGAGAGCGACTAAAATAATGTGTACATGTGAATTTATCCCGATTACTTTGTGTCGTGCGTGGCAGCTGGTATAGATGAATAAAGGCGGACCGCTTGAAAGGTTACCACAACAACCACTACACAAAACCATGAACTTCTTCGATCTGATGGCAGTTACGAATTTTGTCCCCCTGAGCTACTTAATTCCGATCATATCACCATAAAAAAAGAAGAAAAAAACTTTGATAAAAATCTGATATTCTCTTGTTAATTAATTCTAATGGGATTTGTTGTTAAACCCACAGACAACTACTATAATAATTACCAATTAGCTCGTCGATTTGGCCGGATTATTAAAAGGGAAAACAAGTTAATCTGAAACCCGGCCCTTTGCATATGGAAAGGGGAACACAATTATTCATTAGAGGAGAGACAACATCATGGGGAGAAAATAATTAATGTTGCAGTTTAAATATCGTTAATCTAATTAATGTCATTAATTTGTTGCTAATTGAGGCGACAATTAACCGTTATCTATGATTAATCCCTACATAATGGAGACACATGAGTTCGGACAAATTAAGAATAATAAATATTTCAAATCCTTCCCAAAATATAAGTCTTTGGATGTTAATGGTTGGGTGCTTTCCTTCTTGTTAGTGGCATCTTTACATAACTAATTTTCATTTTTTTGGCCGGTGATGGCATGTGAAGGTATCTTTTCAAATGGAATGTTCCAAGAGGAAGCTTTTAGTCTATCAATTGAGACTTTGGGAATTAAAAAGAGTTTTTTTTTTAATAGTATTTTTATGTTTTTTTTTTTATGATTCGTCGTAGTTCTTTTCTCATTGGGTCTTACGGGTCTTACATTTGCATACACATAATACGTAGTAAAGAAAATATAGAGAAAAAAAACACGAGGTGATACAATTTGTGTCCTATTATTTGTTGAGTAGAGGTGAACTGGAAAGAAAACTACATTCTACTTGTAGATTGCATTTGACCCAAAATTTAATTTTCAAAGGTTTTGTATCCATGACATTTTCTTTTTCTTGGAAAATAGATTTTGACTTTATTTTTTTTTGTTTTCTTCTAGAAGAGGTTACGAAACTTGACCACGGACAAGTGATCAGTTGGTTGACCTAATAAAAGGGCAGTTAATGAATGAAACTGCTCGATCTTGACTCTTGTTCGGCCCAAAAAAAAAACTTGTTCAAGATCGGTTCGTCGATCTAGAAAATAAGTCAAAACTATGAACACGTATTTTGAGCTCGATAAACACTCAAATCA
This sequence comes from Rhododendron kiyosumense, assembly GCA_019656275.1. NCBI lineage: Eukaryota > Viridiplantae > Streptophyta > Magnoliopsida > Ericales > Ericaceae > Rhododendron > Rhododendron kiyosumense. The sequence continues at coordinate 462,816 of BPLS01000180.1, forward strand.
ATCTTTGAACAATCTAGTACTTAGCTCGATAGACTCTTTTTTTTTTTTTTGTGATAAGTAGGTGTCGTCGTGTCGATGCCATCTTGCAAACACCTTGATTATTTTTGGAGTCCTAAATTAATAACCAAGCAAACTTCTAGTGGCCACAAAGAAGTTAATAGTATCTCAAAGGTCTCGAACCTAAGACCGGGAGCAAACTAAAAGTCTCATGCATTTATGGAGTCGTGTTCGGCTCAATAAAAGCTCGTTTAAGGTTGCGTCAAATAATTACGGACCAACTTCCAACACATCCTTTAAAATTGCTGAAGTAAACCAAAACAAGTCCGAACAATTCCTTGCTTGGTTCGTTTGGCCCCATTTTCCAACCCTAAACAAGTCTGTTCCAATGGACTTGGATCTTTGGACTAAAACGCGACTAGGCTCATAGGTATGGGCCGTAGGGCTCCCTGTTGGGTTAGCAGTCCATGGAATGTGGATTTATCAAACCAATATGAACGAAGGTGGGCTCGGGTTAGATTCCCCCACACGTTCTGTGAGGCAAGGTTGAAATATTTCCCTAGAAAAAAATAGAAAGGACTTGATTGTAATATGTGGGGCATAACAGAGCCCGGCTGTGATGCCCCACTGTGGTATTGGGACATGGATGTCTCCAATTGTCTTGAACCATTGGATTTTCTTTATTTTATCACAACTGTTGGATCTTCATGCCCCTTTTGTTTCCGGACTAACAAGCAAGTATTGTCATTTTTTATGGTAAGTATGGTCATAAAACGTAGTATGTATAGCCATTTTTTGCCGTACGCCAAAAAATACATTTTTTTTTGAGAAAAAACCGCAAAACAACCTCATTTTTAAGAATTCCACCTTACTTTTCGTGTTGTTTAAATCCAATGACTTAAATTTACCTTTTTTTAATCTAATAACTGAGGTTTACTGGGGCATCAATATAACACTGGGTTGGGCATCATAGAAAAATCCGGGCATAACTAGGGCCTAGGATTGACTAGCTAGGGCTAGGGGTGTTGACCAATACCAGCAGCGAACTATGGAAGGATTAGATTTCAATGTTAAATCATACTCCATTGATCACAGGCTTAGTCTCCATCAACGTAGGAGTATATTTCACCATCAAGATATGCAAATGTGAAGTTAGGTTTTGGAAAACTAAAAAGTATTCATTGTACCCAGCCACCAAGGGCCCACTGAGCCAATTTTGCCTACCAAACTTTTGTCTCACTCCATTTTTGTCATGGACTTCAAGTGATCACCAACCCTCAAAAAGAATAGGCCCAAATTTACTTCGCAGCACTCCCTTGGTTTTACTGCATTTGCATTTAACTACTCAACTTTAAAGAAAAGAGCAGCTTAAGCCACTAAACTGAAATACCCCCCTCTGATATACAAAAAGAAAAACCAAGATACCCCCTCAGTTTTTTTATAAAAAAAACACTAAATATACCTTAACATCCACAATTTTTGACAATATGTTTGGACGAAAATTTGAGTTTACCAACTTCTAGTATAGTTTATCTGATATTACCTCCCAAACTTTTGAAGTTTTGATAGAACATCACCCTCTTATACACATGTTTCACATGAAAAATTATGCAATGCCCCTGGGGCACTGTCACGTAATGCTCTGGGCCCCTTTTGCACCACACTTGTGGGGGGGCTCAATTCAAAGTGTGTAGGTCTATTCGAATTTATGGTAAAAAGGGGGCTTAGGGCCTAACTCACATCGAATAATATCCTATGTTGCACACTTGTTAACTTGAACGAAGGAGGGATAGAGCCAAAGCTAGTTGGGGTGCCATGGCCACCCTGGCTCCTTTTGCACCACACATGTATCATGTTTGTGGGTTCCAATGCAAAGTGTGTATGTCCCATCCAAATGTATGATAAAAAGAGGGCTTAAGGCATCTCGTGATAGTATCCCAATGGCATTGAATACTATCGATGTTTCAACACTTGTTGACTTGAACGGTGGAGAGGGACAGAGCCAAAGCCAAGGTTGGGTGCCATGGCCACCCCACACAAGTATGGATTTTGATATTGGCGCACCTAATGCCCCTATATCAAAAGAATAGTACAATTGCAAATAAATGACTCTTAACACACTATTTTTAGCATTTAACACTTGCATACAGAATCTAAAAAGTCCAAAGTTGAGTGCTAAAATCACTCTTAAATGACATGTATAGTGACAAAAAAAATTGGAAGGAAAAAGACTCCAATTTTGGAAAACCCATTGTCGGATTTATGTTTTTTTTTATATATAACAAAAGTGAGGTACTGCATTGATAAAGCCTAATGACACTTACACAACGAAATTCTCATTACAGATAACTTGGATGAAATCAAACTAATCATCTAACTGATACAAAATGAGAAAGAACGAGGCAATTGATGTTTTTCATCTCCAACCATGGCTTGACACACATTCTGCTGAGCGGAAAATTCATATATCCTATTGCAGTCTTAAAAAGAGATACATTACTAGCCAAGAAAAAAAGACAACAAGAACCCAAACGATCAGATAAACTTCGACCATAAATGTCTAGCAAACCACCAATAGATGCATATTAATCTTCTCGAGCCCGAATAGTAAACAAATCGCCCAAAGACGAACTTTATTACTCTCACAAGAAGAGACAAAATTCTCCCAGATCTTGCTCTAAATCTAGCTGCCCAAAAACTGCCGAATGGATCACAACTCTCACTGTCTCCACCACTACTACTACAAGGGCTCCGGCGACGGATTACATGCGAACAAACAACTCGGATGACAGTAGAGCCCGTCGGACAGAGAGGGTCAGATCTGAGGGAGGAGAAAACAAAAAGAAAAAAAACTATAGGGAAGATTGGGAAGAAAGAAGAGAGCAGAGGAGGGAGAGGGGATAGCGGAGGAGGAGCCCGGGGGAGGAGGGAGAGGGGCACCTCCCCCATGGCAAAAGAGCAAGGCAGCTGTGACTTCTCAAAATCGTCTTAGAGCTCTCAAAACCCTAGGAGGAGGAGACAAATCGCCTTCCAAACCTAGCCTTGATGTAGGGCTTCTTTTTTATAGAAAAAGAATTTCTGTTTAAGAGCCCCAAACCTAGAAGACTCCAATTTTGGCACTCTTTAACGCTAGTTCTAGCTCCATTTCAGGGCGGAGGAATGTTTCACGATGTATAACAAATCCGCAAAATCATAAGAGTTAGATGAGTTACATTTATTCCCCCCCTCCCGCATGACAATTGACAACGATAAACAACACCTAAAGTATATGGTTTCACCTAAGAGTAGAATTTACAAACTTTATGAGATTATTAAATTCTATACGCGTGCTGCGTAAACATAATGGTAAACATAGTGGTTTACACCTATCCAATTAACAATTGACACCTCATTGATTAGTTAAAAACATTAATAAATCTGATATTGATACCATTTTAATTTAAATACTCGTGGGTTAAAAATAACGGGGCCCGCTTTAATTTATTTTGATCCGCTTTAATAATGCGGCCCGCTTTAATTACAATCAACAAAAATTAACAATAAAGCTATGAGTACATAGGAGAATATACATATCATGTGCATGTGAGTTTTGTGAAATCCACGAATCCCACAAAAATTATTCGAACTGTCCATTATTTTTAAAATATTTTTTATGAAGCCCTGTAAAAAATCAGCTCAATCCGATAGTGGTATAGTTTTTTCTGAATTTATAAGAACGAAACTATTAAACTGCTAGTTTTGACGCTACGCATTTCAGAAAAATTCTTACCAATATCAAATTGAGCTGATTTTCTACGAGGCTTCATAAAAAAATATTTTAAAAATAATGGGCAATTCAGATCATTTTTGTAGGACCCCAGGTGGACCTCACAAAATTCATACGTGCATGATATGTACCTATAGCCGTACTCAAAAATTAATTACAGATTAGTAGTGTGAAAAAAGGAAAACCAGAAGAAAAGCAAGAACAGTTTTTTTTTTTTTCATTCGTTAATCTTAGGCCCCATTTCAGAACACCTTCTTTCAAAATAAGTACTTATTTCATATTTTCAAACTCAAAAATAATGTAAATAGAAAATAATTTTTCAATTTTTTTGGCACCGTATTAAAGATCTCAATGAGATCTATCAAATAAAATTCATATTGATAGGAAAATTATTTGCGTAAGCACATGATTTTTGAGCCTAAAATTGCATTCTTAAAAAAATAAGTACTTATTTATCGTTCCGAAACGGAGCCTTAATCTACTCTATCCTAAGGGATTTGGGGAGGGGGAGGGGTGTTTACAGAAATCGAACCCTGCTCATGTGCATGGAAGTATAAGAGAAGCATCAACTACACTCTACTCCACTTGCGAACAAGAACAGGTTCGCCAACGGAGAAAAAAAGAGTCGTGCAATTGATTGTAATTTTTTTTTTTTGGTAAGTAATTTAATTTCACCAAAAAAACACGACAACTACAAAAACAACGGAACATCCCCCTGAACAACAATACAATGAATAACAAGACTATACAAGTCAACCATTATTTATCCTAAAAACTCTAGAGCTAAGTAACCAATCTTCACAAATTTGCCTATTAAGGCAAGAAAACTTTACAGAATTAAAAAAACAAAGCTTGGCTCCAATCGCATCAAGAATCGCTGCAGCTAGGCCATCTACATCCCTGCTCTTGTTCTGAAATATCCGCATGTCATGCTCCCCACAGAAAGTAAAAAGTAGCTACCAAAAATAACTTGTATATAGTACTACAAAATTTTTACCTTTCCTTTGAGCACTGGCCCAAATAAGCTCCTTTGAGCACTAGCCCAAATAAGCTCCTGATGCAAAGAAAGAGGCCCTCTGAAAATGTTATTTTTACACAAAACACGGCTCCAGATCGTATTATTACCGGAATGAAGTCCCGTATTCAAGGATAAAAAAACAGAGCATCGAGGATAGCAAACAGAGCATCAGTATTGTGGGAAGCCATTCAAAGTTACTTCTTGATGTTGAAGAGTATGCCTTATTTTATTACAGAGAAAACAAATATGCCGTTTTACGGAGAAAGATAAGCCTCCTCATAGCTGTGTGTGGGTTTTATTTGGGTGTATTTATGGGAAAGTTCAGTGGTGTTTCTTGGAGAGAGGTGTATGTCTGTGTTCTGGTGTTTGTTTTGGTGTTTTTTTTTGAGGTCTTGGGGTCGGGTCTTTGGTGACTCTTTTGGTTGTTTCTAAGAGTTTTGTTCGAGTGGGGCATATGAGATTATGGGGTGTAATTTTGGGGTTTTGCAATTTCCTGGTAGTCTAAGGTCTGATTCTTTTGGTGTTTTTCGGACTTTGTCTTTCAGGTGTTAGGGTTTTTGTCATTTTGGTGTTCCGTCCAATTTTTTATTAGACGCGCTTGATTTACTATTTGTCGAATTTTAATAAAAAAATTTGCCGATAAGAAAAAGAAAAAAAAAATGATCTGAGAAGTCTTCCAATGACTATAGTTTGGGTTCATTCTGTTAAGATTTGGGTGAATTGAATATCCAATTTTTTCCCTCGCTAAAAATACTCGACTTTGATTCTATGCTATTTTTTCACATCCTATTTGTTTCTCACCCCAGTTATTTACTCCATGAAAACTACTGTACAATTTTCTCACAATGCTGAAGACTCTACACGGTAAAAGTTTTTTTTTTTTTTTAAATTGGCAAAAGTAATATTTTATTAAAAAAAAACTTAATAAAGGTCACATCTTGGGTAGGAGAGAGAAATCTAACCAAAGGATAAATGGGAAAAAATTACGGAAAAATTTCAAAATACCCCCAACATTTACTCTAAATTTCAATTAGACTCCCAACCTTTTAAAAAAATCAATTTTACTCCCAATATTATCTTCGTTAATCAAAACGCCTCATTCCGTCCGAATGACCAACAAATTTCGTTAAAGGCTCCGTTAAATAGCATCCCAATCAAATTTCGATGATCTGATCCGCTTAATGTGATCAAAACGTGATTTTGAGGGTACTTGTTAGAAAACAACAAAATAAAATGACGGGGAAGGGTTTCATCTGAACAGTTTTTTATTGAACAGTTCAATAAAAAACTGCTCAAATCAAGCCCTTCCAGGTCATTTTTTGGGTTGATTTCTCACGGATACCCTTAAAATCACGTTTTAATCACATTGAGCGACTTGGATCATCGATATTCGATTGAAAAAGTGGATGTGCGGACCGAAGCAAAATCCAGATGTCCTGACTTGAACAAAATACGGATCGGTTCGCACCTCCACTTTCTCAATCGAATTTTGATGATCCAAGCAGCTCAATGTGATTAGAACATGATTTTAAGGGTACTTGCGAGAAATTTACCAAAAAAAAAATGATCGAGAATGGCTTGATTTGAACTATTTAATAAAAACCGTTCAGATAAAACCCTTCCCAGTTATTTTTCTTGCTGATTTCTCGTGGGTAACCTTAAAATCATGTTTTGAACATATTGAGCGACTCGGATTATCGAAATTCGATTGGAAAAGGGGAGGTGTGGACCAAAGCAAAATCCGGACGTCCTAACTTGAACAAAATTCGGATTGGTCCGCACCTCCCCTTTTCCGATCGAATTTTGATGATCCGAGCATCTCAATATGTTCAGAATGTGATTTTAAGAGTACCCGCAAAAAAAAAAAAGACTAGAAAGGGCATGATTTGGGTAATTTTTTATTGAACTGTTCAATAAAAATTGTTCAAATGGAGCCCTTCCTGGTCATTTCTTTTGCTGATTTTTCACGGGTTTTCTTAAAATCACGTTCTGAACATATTTAGCGACTCAGATCATCAAAATTCAATCGGGACGCTATTTAACAGAGCCTTTAACAAAATTTGCTAGTCATTCGGACGGAAAGAGACATTTTTATTAACGGAAGATAACGTTGGGAGTAAAATTGATTTTTTTAATAGGTTAAAAATCTAATTAAAATTTAGAGTAAAGGTTGGGGGTATTTTGAAATTTTCTCAAAAAACACCAATAGTGAACAAAACCCAAAGCACCTAAGGGGTCGTTTGGATGGAGTATTAGCAAGGGGCATTAGTTATGCCCCCTTGTAAGGACGTGGGCCCAGGGCTAAGCCCTTGTTTGGGAAGCCAATTGGCAGCCTGTATTACTTAGTCCCCAGCTCCAGCAATACCGGCCAAGGGGGTATCCGGGGGTATTAATTATGGATGGGGTTTGAGGTGGTATTAATTTATACCCTCCAATCCCCTGGAAATTGGACAATTTCACCCCTCCTTATCCTCCTTTCCCAACCCCTTATTTGCTGGGTTTTTTGGGTTTAGCCGGAAAACAAGAAGAAGAACAAGAACAAAAAATCGGAGAGAGAAAAGATGAAGTTTTCCAAATTTTTAAAAAATATAGTTAAAAAATTAAGTGTTCCAAATTTTAATCCGTTTGAACGGGTGGAAAGATTTTAGTTTTCTGATCATTTTATCCTAAATGGTCATAATTAAATTTTGACTCGAGGGCTCTCGTTGATTAGTTCTAAGAAAGTTGTAGAATCAAATATCTTTTAGGACTAATCAACGAGAGCCATAGAGTCAAAATTTAATTTTGGCCATTTAGGATAAAATGATCAGAAAACTAAAATCTTTCCACCCGTTCAAACGGATTGAAATTTGGAACACTTAATTTTTCAACCTCTTTAGACCAGTTTATATATTAAAAATATGGTTAAAAATAAAGTATTCCAAATTTCAATCCGTTTGAACGGGTGGAAAGATTTTAGTTTTTTGATCATTTTATCCTAAATGATCATAATTAAATTTTGACTCGAGGGCTCTCGTGGATTAGTCCTAAGAAAGTTGTGAAATCAAATATCTTTTAGGACTAATCAACGAGAGCCATAGAGTCAAAATTTAATTATGGCCATTTAGGATAAAATGATCAAAAAACTAAAATCTTTTCACCCATTCAAACGGATTGAAATTTGGAACACTTAATTTTTTTTTAAAAACAGAATTTTATAAAAAAAATTTTTTAATAATAATACTAAATTTGTTAATTTGTTAGTAGAATACTTGTGAAAGAATAATTAAATTTGCAATTATATATAAAACATAATACATAATGAATTTAGGGACTGCACAAGGGTAAAAGGGTCATTTAACAGTTTTTTACATCATCCACCCTTCCTTATACCCCCTATTAATCCTTCATCCAAACGAAGTACTATTTAATCCCCGTCTCTAATACCTCATCCAAACAACATACTATTTAATCCCCCCTTTATAAACATCACATCAATGTGGGTCCTCTCTTATTAACTAATACCCCATACTATTTTATCCCCCCTTATTAACTAATACCCCCAATTCTTATCCCGCATCCAAACGGGCCGTAATGGGTAAAACTCAAATACACCTAAAATGGGCCAAACCCAAACCTAACCCTAAACTGTGCTTCCCCAAGCCCGGTAAAAGTTGTTTCTGCAACACATACCTGTTACATGCTCGAACAACCATCCGAAACAATTACCAGAGAGGATCCTTTCACTTAGCTTTAAAATATGAATATATCTCAAATAGCTTGGCTAAAGGTAGTGTTTTTTTCCTCAAATACTTGTTTCTAGTGTTTTGCAATTGTAAGCAAGATTTCAACAACTATGAGGCAGGTTAAGTTGCCCAAACATTCTAATATTCTTACATATATATATACAATGAGCTTCAAGTAAGGGCGCCCTTACCGTATATATATAAACAAACATACAGGAAAATGATATTTACGTTCTCTTTTCATATGAATGCACTCTAAATAGTGATATTTTAGTGTTTTCTGAAAATTATGTTGTGTAATTCTAGACCTTAACTATTAAAATATTGTAGAGTGCATTTTACAAATAAAAAAAAATATAAAAATGATTACCTCTGTATATATTTATATTTTCAAGACTTAGTCTGCACGTTACTCCTCTCTCTTTTTTTCTTTTCGATGGGGGCTGCACGTTATTGTCTACATAGAATAGAAGAAGAAAAAAATGCCTAAAAAACTAATATTGTTCTTATCTAGACTTTGTTGATTTGTATTTAATATTTATATTGCTGTTATTTTTGTTTTCTAGTTAGCTTAATCAAACCAGACTCTTGTGACTATTTAATTATTTAAATTTGCCTTTTTATTTGGCTGCATTCCATTGGTCAATGGTCAATGGTGGTGGTCCATAGTCCTACAGAGTACAGGCATTAAATGTATAGTTTGAGTCGCGGACACAGATTTCGTAATTAGCGGGAGCCACAACAGCGGCTGCTCCAGTATTTTGGTTCAGCGGTGACAAAATTGTGCAGAATTTTTTTACAATGCAAAACTTTATCTTAAATGAAGATTTTTACTGATTAATTTTTTTTGGGTCATATACTACAGTATCTATTTACTCACAGATTTAAGTAGATTTTTGCTTATATTAGCAATGCACAAATGACTCAATGCAACAATAACAAAGAAAATTATATTATATTAAAAAATGAAAATTTTTGGTGAACTTTTCTATTTCAATGGGTTTGTTTGAACGGCCACAAATACTAGTAAAGCCGCCTATGCTTATGTTATATGATTGAAGCGGAGTTAGATGTATTCGTTATAAAAATACGGGAAAAAAAGAATATTTGTTACTCACGTGAAAAAAGAATAGTACTTCACCTATTACTTTTATTTTTTTACACCATTGTAAGTTTTAGATTCTTAAGTAGTCAAACTTATTTAGGCTGAGCTTATTTTGCTTTGTTGGGCTATAATATTTTGTGTCCAAATTTAGTTAGACTTTCAAATTTTAATCTTGCACGAGTAACTTAGTGCCGATAATACCAAGAAAATTTTAATTTACATAAAAAAAATTTAAAAAATTCAATGCATGACCTAATCACATGTATTTTTATTGATGGCAAAATTTTATTTCATAAGTACACATGTGACTTGCTATTTCTGAGAAAGAGACGACATTATGTGTATAAACATAGTCACATTTAATTTTAAAAATACAATTAATAAATGGTCAATAACTAAAATTTACGGGGAGTCTTCACACACACATTTATAGATATTCAAAACAAATAAACCAAAAAAATTGCAGGGGCTATCCCATAGAGCTTTTCAAACTAATCCAAATTAATTTGGAAAACTAGTATAATAACTAGTAAAAGTATTTTGCGTATGCAGGGACCCGGACACAGACACCTCCAACACTTCCTTGTGTCTGCACCCGTATATTTTCAATCGACGAGAGGGGTGATACCTACTGTAAAATATTATCTAAAATTAAAATAATAAATTTAATGTATTTTTTTGCAAAGGGAATTTAAAAAAAAAAAACCCCAAATGGCATCTTCTATAGTACTATTATGCTTTTTGCGCATGAAAGAGCTAGGTTCCTTTAAAGCAAAGACTCAGAAAAGGTAGAGTAAAGAGATAAATAAATACAGAAAGCACCAAGAAGAGTGAGGTCGGCCTGATTAATTAAATCTTTTGATATCTATTACCTGTCCATAGTTTGCACATGGGTCTCTTCTAGTCCTCTCACTTCAAAATATTCACATGACTCTCTACCTAATAGATCATCTCAACTTCTTTCTATTTGTCCATGCCAATCTTGTACTTGAGCGTGTACTTAAAAGAATCCGTTTGTCTGACAGAACTAATAGTAAAGAGATATATAAAATCTCGTCCAATATATATTTTCGTTGAGCTAATAGTGACCGGATTAATAATATCCTCGCTATACATCAAATTGTATATATATCTCGCACTTTGTAAGATTATATATTCTGACGCATATTTAATCCGGAACTATTATAAGGAAACATCATGTATTTGGTCATTTTGGATAATTAGTCTAATCCGATGCTTATATATATATTTTTTAAACAAATGACCCAAAATAGTATAATTTGATATGGTGGGCGGTGAGTGGTTTACCTATTATCAAGTTTTATCATTATTTTATTTTTCCTGGATTATGATATTTCATCCTCACTCTCTAACCTCACAGTAATCTTTATCAAACGTGAAATTTAAATAACATATAGCAATTCTCATTTGATTATAATCTTGTTTGAATAATTTCAGGATATTCTTTTACGTTTTCTTGTATAAATGCAAAACGAGAATGTAATATGCGTGCCCTCATAAGCAGTTCAATTTTTCCCGATTTTGATAAGGGTGCTACTAAATACAATTGCGAATTTGCTACATGTAGCCAATTTATAGGATTTTTCCAAAAATTTCCTTCTTATGAATTGGCTACATGAAACAAATTCGCACTTGTATTTAGCTGGACGCTTTTGATAATTGTCTCTCCACATTAATATAACTTATCGAGATGCCAACTTATAACTTTTGGGTGCTTTCATTACTTTTTTTTTTTCTAAGCAAAAGAAATTTATTAATCTTTGAAGAGCAAACAAAGATTAAAGGGACCAAGTCACACTGGCGAAAAAACACCACCCAAAACCCGAAAACAACTGAGAAGGCAAGACGCCAACCACCATCAAGGAAAATAAAATGCCCATGCCTAAAACCCAAAAAACAAAAAACACAAAACCCAATCCAAACCCAAAAGCACACAAACTGCACTGCAACCTAAACCTGCTTCCTTACCATATTCCTTAGGTTGGTATGATCATAGTGGAATATGTGAATTTACATTTTCATTGCTTGGATTTCATGCCTAGTGAATTAGATTTGTACATAGTCTCGCACCCGCTTCAACAATATAGCTCACCCCCTACACAAAAATCGTGACTTCATCCCTGGTTTTAGTTATCATCTCCAGAAATGTGTATACTCTGTAATGCTCATGTTGTTTTTACCATAAGCTGGAATATCACATGAACAAAGGGAATGAGGGCTTGTCTTCTAAATACTACAGTGAATAAAATGAAATTTCATTTCAAATAGTGCCAATGGAGGAAGGTGGGAGAAGACCTAATTTTGAAATTTCTTGAATGTGCATCCCACATGGTTAAGAAAGGACAGTAATAATATCATTGCTCTTTTGTTTTTCCTCTTTAACTTTTTTTCATATGCTTTGTCTGTATTTGTCTAAAAAACAAAATATATCACCAAAAGAGAAAGGGAAATTTGACCACACAAAGAAGTGAGAGAAGGGGCAAAAGAAGTCTATATGCACATTCCACATGTATACATATGTATATACATATATATAAAATTATATATATATGCATATAGGTGGACTTTTATATTATGGGGAATCAAAAAGTTTTCCCTTCAAAACAAAAAAATAATAATGTGTGGTTGTCTTCATGCCTTGGCAACCTAATTTCACATTTCCCAACTAATTAATTTTTTAATTTTTTTTTTCACCAGCCGGACTCCACCCATTTTCTTAACCAAATTATATAATTCATCTGCTTTTACAATAAACAATTTGTTTGGGTAAAATCACCACAATATTTTTTTCCTTTTTCTTTTTCCCCCTTCCTTCTTTTACTTAATCCGGATAATCTGAGAAACTTAAAACCCCCATAACCCACTTTCCATTTTTCTCGAGCTTTTCTTCTCCATCTGTATTCCCTCCTTTTATTTCTGAAATTAGAGTTGTTTTCCTATTTTTAATGTCCTCACCAATAAAGCTCTGTATCTGTTTTACTCTGCCCTCTTTATTAGTAGTATGAACAAAATGAATAGTCTTTGTCCTGTTTAAGAGTTAAAAATCTTGCTTTTTTTTTTCTCTCTTCTATCAGCACTTAAATCTCCCCAAGCTTCAAAAATCAACCCTTTCTTCTGTTTGCTTTTGTTCTTAAAATCTTCCCCAAGTTTCAAAAATCAAGCTCTCTTGTTGGATTTATCTCTCAAGGGTTTTGGGTTTTGTGTTGGTTTGTTTTTTCTTTCCATATAATAATCTTTTGTCTAGTTTTTCTTTTCTGGGTTTTTGTGTCTTGGTCTTCTGAGGTCTGTTTTTCCTTTCCCCATAATTCTTGGTTTGATTTTGATTTTAATTTTTTCTTTTCTGGGTTTTGTTTTTTGAGGTGTATTTCCCCGCCCCTAAAAAATTCCCTTTTGTTCTGGAAGTTTTAATCTTGGAGATTTCAGGTGTTTGGTTTCTAGGAAAGTGATGGGTTTTTGGTGAGAAAATCACTAAGAAAACATCTTTTGAGTGTTTTGGGAAATGGAAGGAAAGGAAGGTATTACCATTAGTGGGGTTACAGTGGTGGGATCAGATGCTCCGTCGGACTACCACGTGGCTCCTAGGACCGAAAACCCAGCTCAGGCCACTGGGTCAACTCAGCCTGCGGCCACCCAACTAGGCGTCTCGCCGCTGCCCGCGGCGGCGTCTCAACCCATGAAAAAGAAGAGGGGTAGGCCGAGGAAGTACGGACCAGATGGGTCAGTGACCATGGCTCTGTCGCCCAAGCCGATTTCGTCCTCCGCTCCGCCGCCGGTGATCGATTTCTCCGCCGTACACAAGCGGGGGAAGTTCCGGCCGGCGGGGACGGCGAGCAAACACCAGCAGCACAAGGTGGAGGCAGAGAACAATATAGGTACTGGCAGTTCATTTTCTTGGTCTTTAGTATTTTATTCTTTTGTTTAAAGTAAAGCAAGTGGTTTGTATGTTATATAAGTAATGCATGTTATATCGACTCCAATACGGGTGCTGGTGCGTAGGGCAGATAAACAAACTAGTGTAGTAAACTACTAGTTCGGGCTAGTAACATAAACAAACCCCAACTTAAAATTTTTTTGAAGTTTGAACAAGCTACTATTCGGCTTGTGATATCTAAAATACTCCAAGCTACTTGAGATCGGCTTGATTAAAGCTGGTTTGAGATTGTCTTGCCTAATTAACAAGCTTAACATATTTTTGAAGTTCTTTTAAGTTTTCAAATCAAGCTTGAACAATATGCTGGTTTGTTCGTTGGGATCGTTTATGAGCCCTACCGGTGCATGTCTAAGTGTCTGATTTGCACGAGGTCCGAAGTAAGGCTATGGTCCGCAAGACATTGTTGGAATGTGTCTCACATCGCCGGGACATGCCCCATCTGTGCTGGTTGTAAGGCCTCAGTTTCCCTCTTCCTAACACCTGAGTTTTAAGGAGTAGTATGGGTTGAGCTTTTCAACTTGATATCAGAGCTTGGTTGGGCCTTTGTTTGGTGGACCATTGTCTACTTGTCCAGTTGCCATGTGTTGTGGTCCAAGAGGGTGTGTTGGAATGTGTCCCACATCGCCTAGACATGCCCCATCTGTGCTGGTTATAAGGCCTCTTCAACTGACACGTCCTAGTAATTGATTGCATTGTGTATTTACCAGTATTCATATTTCAGAGTTAGTATGTTGTTTTTTAAGGGATACTATTGAAATCAATGAGGATAAAGAAAAACTATAGCATTCATATTTCCTATACAATGTTTATGTTCTAGGGGGCATTCTAATCAAAAGGGTAAGGCCAATACACCAGCCAGTAACATAAGCTTGTTTTTCTTCAATAATCATACAAATTGAAGGATTTTAAGTGCATAAATAGGATTATGGAACATATTCGCCCTTACTTGAGCATATGTGTGTCCAAGCGGTACTTGACTACTTGCATATAGTGAGTGGGTGATGTCTTGGTAATTTAGGTGTTTTTTGTTTGTGATGACATTTTATGTGCCATTAGAAGATGCATCACGTAAATATTATCTGAATACTTCCCGCAATATGTTGGAGAGAAGAAAGCATAACATTAAACACACAGTTAACTTGCATTTCAACTTCTGGTTATTGCTTTGAGATTGTGTTGCCATTATATGCAACATTTTGATGAAGAAAACCCGAAATATTTAAAATGTTGCTGTTTTAAGTTCTTATTTTCGTATTTCCCTTGGATTTGGTTCCACGGTTCGTCTTACTGTGTAAATATCAAGTAGCCAAGAAGGCTATTCTTTTTTTTGTTTAATTAAATTTTATTAACCAAAAACCCAATTATTTTTAAAGGGTCATACGGCAGGCTCACAAAATCTACCCGCTCACAGAGCAAAAGTGGACTAGATCCCTACATTATCACACACACTGCTACCTAGGAGTTCAAAAACAACCAACCAAAATACAGGAACACAAAACCAACGTACAGATTTCTTGTCCTATCAAAGACCTTTGCTGGAATATTCCAAGTAGAGCAATGAGCCAAATTAATCGCTGTCTTCTTAATCCTTCTCCGAGAACAAGCACAGGCCCTGATGTCAGTCAAAACTCTTGTTTCCAACTGCTGCACATTTATGCCACAATGTTGAAAGATTCTACTACTCCATTCCTCATGCACGTTGTGCAATGATGCAGCCAAAAGAAAGCTTATACACCAAACATGGGAGTTGAGAACCATTACCATTCTGCACCATCCATCCCATGGTCTGAGGAAGATCATTAAAGGAACAAGTGACCTTCTTATAGCACATTTGTGTTGTCCTTCTACCGTTTGTGACAGCCACATATGAAATCATAGATGATGACCTATCATCTGGTCTCTATGTCTGTGAAATCTTGGATAACTTAATTATGTGTTGAACTTGGAATGAATCAATTGAATCCTAGAAAATCCATTCTGAGTTGCAGTTTTTTCTTCTTCCATTGGAACTCCATGCCCACAAATCAATACTGGCAATTTGTACTGAGCTGAGTAAAAATGATTGATTTTGATTCTAGTTCACTTGTTTGTAACTTGGAAGTTTCAATGGAAAATAACCAAACCAAACTGAGCCTTAATACCAATCACTTGGGGTCGGCTACATAAATCATTTTCCTCTATTGAGCTCTGTCAAGGACCACTTGTTCACACAAACCTACTATACTCATATCGTTACGCACCACAGCATCTAATGTCAATTTAGGTCTACCCCTCCCCGTAGCATTGTTACCCAAAGCTATCCTATCTGCTCTCTTAACTACTGCATCTCCTGATCTACGGTAGACATGCCCAAACTACCTTAGCCTATTTTCCCTCGATTTCTCTTCTATGGGTGTTACACCTACCATCTCACGAACCGTTTCATTTCTAATCCTGTCTCTTCTAGTCTTACCACACATCCACCTCAACATTTTCATTTTCGCTACACTCATCTTGTTCACATGTTATTTCTTAATAGGCCAACATTCTGTCCCATAAAACATCACTGGTCTGACGGCAGTTAATTTGGTAGAGCAGAAATTTTTGATATTTATTAGATGTGTCTCTTCAAAAAAAATATTTATCAATGTCGAATAACTTAAGAAAACGAGTATTTAAGTTCAGTTCAAAACCGTGACTAAGATTTGCCTAGACATTTTTTCCGAGGGGAGCCAGGAATGTACTTTACTGGAGGCAACTATTAAACATAACCTTAACATACTTTATTTTTTCTCAATAAATAGTAGTCAGATAGTAGGGGCTCTTTGAATTGACATATAATAGGGGCTCTTTGAATTGAAAAATGACTACAAAATTGTATATACTGGTTGATAATGTTTACTTTAAAAATAACTCCTACCGAGCTTTTGTCTTTTGAAGTTTTACCTATTAGTTCCCTTATCAATCATATAAAGATGTCTTTGTCCTGTATAAAAAGGCCACCTTGGAAAATAAAAAATTCAAGAGTTCAAGTTATAAGGCCTCCTTTGGAAACTGAAAAAGATATTAAGTGGTAAAAAACTAAAAATGGTTTTTGTGGAAGGCACGTGAGTGAGATAGAAATTATTACTATTTTCAAAACTTATAGGCTAAGGTGCAGTTCTTGAAAAAACATTATAAACATCTGCTAGTGTCATTTTAACTGATGCTCTTCTTGCCTTTCTCTTGACTTTAGCGTTGAGTAATGCATGACAAATGAGAAGGTTTAGAGAATTTAATGTGTTGTCTTGGTTTTTAACATCCATGTTTTCCTGTTCATGAAAGAATGTGGAAAGTTAATGTTCTTCAATGTTTCCATGTAGGTGAGTGGGTATCGTGCTCTGTTGGTGCTAATTTCACACCCCATCTAATCACCGTCAATGCTGGAGAGGTAATTTTTTTTTCTTTTTTTTCCTGAAGTCGTAAAACCACCATTTCTTGCACTGCCCCCAATGTTTATTTCATTCCCATTGTCATTTGTAAAACAGTGTTAAGCCGTTAACTCTATAATTTGCTACTGTAAAGTTCACGTGATAGTTAATCATGTCTTCAGCTATGTGTGTTTATTGAAAGAGGAGGAAGAAGAAAGAGAAATGCATGATCATGGACAATAAATTCTTTTAAACAACATCTATTGCAATGATTCTCATATTTTAGGACAACTGTGAGTTAACTGTGTTACTGACTTTGTTTTGGTTGTTTAGGATGTTACGATGAAGGTCATATCATTTTCTCAACAAGGGCCTAGGGCAATTTGCATTCTTTCTGCAAACGGTGTAATTTCAAGTGTAACGCTTCGGCAGGCTGATTCGTCTGGGGGTACATTGACATATGAGGTTCTCATCAAGTCCTTTCACAAAATAATCAATGTTGTTGGTTATTTGTATTGATTTCATTCTTGAAGAGTTCTCTTGCATTGTAGTGGGTAGTCTGCAGTCCATCTCATATAATACTGTAGCATTAAATTTGCATAAACCAGTCAATTGTGTTAACACTAACAAAATATCTTTGGTGTTTTTATCAGTGAAGGGTTTGAGAAAATGTTAATAATAATCAAGAGTAATAATCAAGAGTTCTCTGGTGAGACTTTTACTCATTAGGATACTGGATCTTTCTCTGTGTGCGCGACGCTATCAGCATGTCCCTAATATAATCGTTCAAAAACAATTGTTTGTGTAGCCCCCATTCAGGCAGTGGGTATTGATCTACGCGGTGGGTTTTGATCTATCAAAACTTATGTTTATAACCCCGCTTTCTGGTAACTCTAGACCGACTAATATGAGCTGCAGTAATATTTGTGGGTTCATCAGTGAGGTTTATTTTAAAAAATTTAACGACTTCAATATCGTGTTGGGAACCCTGGTCTGGATTTAGCAATCTTTTATATCCTGAGGTCCAGAATTTAGCAAGGTTCATGTTTCCAATCATCAGGTTGCAGGCCTTATTCATTACTCCAGATTCTCATAGACCCATTTCAATTTCAATCACGTGCAATTTGAAATTTCCTTTGAATTCGTCATAGAGGGTAATTTATCTCATTAGTTGGATTCTTCAGAAGGGTTCTGCTAACTCCGCAATATTAAATTTCCTCAAAAACCCAATTTTCAGATTTGGATCCTTCATTGTGGCAGTAGTTTTTTTTTTTTTTTTTAATCCCGCCACTCTTTGTTACTTGGATTACTTCTCACAGACTTTAATGCCATCTCTTTCTGCTTTGTTAATTCAGGGTCGGTTTGAGATACTCTCCTTGACTGGGTCGTTTATGCCAACAGAGACCGGAGGAATGAGGAACAGAACTGGAGGCATGAGTGTTTCTTTAGCAAGCCCAGATGGACGAGTTGTTGGCGGTGGAGTCGCCGGTTTGTTGGTAGCCGCTAGTCCTGTGCAGGTATGACTTCTCTTCCTCTTCCTTTCTCCCTCATGGAAAATGCATGCGTCGGTGGTAAACAAGCATCCTTTACTTCATTTTCATTTTTGTTTTATGTTTTCCTTGTTTGTGGAAAGAACCCGAAATCAACTTTTTCCTCGTTTCTATTGTATAATTTTACTAAAACATACTTAACCAGTTTGCCGAACTAGTGTCTCTGTTTCCAGGAAAGTTGAAACAAAGTAGAAAATGGAGACAATATCAAGTGGGCAATATCCTTCCATGAATTGCGAGCTTGATATGGATTGTAATACTCATTCCTGTTTGTTTTGTAAATCAGATTGTCGTTGGAAGTTTTCTGGCTGGGAACCAGCATGAACAGAAAGCCAAGAAACAGAAAACAGAATTTGCGACAACTGCCACACCAACTGCCGCCATCCCCATTTCTAGCGCAGAGATGGAAGAGACATATGGTGGACCACCTACTTCAGCTACCCAGAAAACAAATTTCTCCTCTTCTTTCCGTGGAGAAAACTGGTCGTCATTGCCTCCAGAATCTAGGAATAAGCCAACTGATATCAACGTAACTCTTCCCGGGTAGATGTCCAGAGCAAGCCTCCACGGATTATGCAGATTGAGGTTTGTTACTGACCGGTGAACAAATTGGCTATGAAACCCTAATTGACAGTCTCTCTCTTCCCCTTGTTTGTTTGTCTGTAAAACTGGTTATTCTGAGTACGAACCGGCATGTTGAGTTCCGATAGGGTTTGTGTTCTTCCTTTGTTTTGCAGTTTAATTAGTTAGAGCATTAGATAGATGCTTCTTCTGCCATTGTTGTCCTTTAGAATAATCCTATTGTATTGTTATCCATGGAGTTACCTTTCATAATGCAATCCACTTCGAACACTGGCTTGTCAACCAACTTGTTGCAAGAAATTCAAACCGATACAAACCATGATTCAGACTCTCGATTGTTTCATCTACAATATGGTCATCGAAAGTTGAATCGAAACAACCACCGATGCTGGATTATAACTACAAATGTTTACACTCAGCCATTAATCGATTGAGCATGAAAAGACGCTTCTGCACCTGAACTACTGGCTGGATAGCGTATTCAAACTTGGAAAGCATTCTAATTTGTATAAATGCCATCAGTTATATTACTTCGTTGAGGGCACCATTGCAAGAACCATCTTCTCCGTTGGACTTGCGCCGAACTATACAATGGATGAGCCTGTACTCGAGAGCTTCCTGAGAAGTGAATGTCTTCGGCCAATTTAAGTCCTCATTAATCTGCTTATATTACAGGAGTTTCCATTCAATTGATCAGCCACCGGGGGCGGATCTACCATATGGTTGGGTTGGGTCGGGCGCTTCAAGCCAATCCGAGTTCAAAATATCCACACAAATTTTGTATTTTCCTATAAACGATTTGGTTTGTTTATGTTGTCAGAACTGAAACCATTCGTACAAGGAAGAAATAGAGAAAAATCAAGTTAAATTTGTGAGCAAGTAGAAAATATAAACCAAATCAAATAGAGTCTTAAGTCCCAAACAATTGGGGTAAATAGATAGCACAGCCAACAAAATAAAATAAACCAGACCCTATAGAGTTCCCCTTAGGAAAAATTTTCATCCCTATTTTTTAACCGCTAAACAAAAATCTTGGAGCCGCCCTATCAACCGAAATGACATTACAAAGTTAGTACAAAGGATAGGCTGGTTGGCTTGGAGAGAATCTTTTTTATGATCAAATCTAAATCATGTTGTACATGAGTAGGCTCCGTGCGATCCAATCGTAACGCTAAAAAGGTGTGGGAACAAGAGTTGTGATGATAGAAAAGAAAATCGACTATAACTAACCAATGATTCCCTGTTCTTGAACAACCTATATCCTCCATGTGGTCCGTCCTTCAAATAAATTGCATCTTTCGAAAAAACCAGACATGTTGCTTGGGTATGTGCCGAAAGGCACTCCCTTAGTCACTTACCCGGACATTTTTCTTCAATTGTATGGATACCATGAAGATCTGCATAGATTTCTTCTTCCCTCGTTCCCTGAATCTCCCTATAGATGGGAGATTAAAACACTGTTTATAATCAAAGCTGGTGCACAACATGCGTGGACCAAACCACCCAAACAATAACAGATTGAATCAAGCAGCCGGATTTGGACCGGTTTGGATTGGTTTGCAATTCGACAAGCTTACAAAAAGTGGTTCAAAGCTCAAGATCATTGTTTCAGGCCGTAAGGATATTAACAAGCACTCAGAAAGCAAGTAGTGAAAAATCTCCCCGTTTCTAACTACAAGGAGTTGCTCATATAAACAGAAAAGTAATGGTTGAGTCATACAACAAAATGGAAGAGGCCAAGTAATGCATATGTCAAAAACGAAGACAAAGGCTTTTCGATCATGTATATGGCGCATATGAATAGAGTGATTCTTGTATTAAAGGATCAATCAGGCGGGCTTTTCATACGAAATTTGATCTCTGAACTCTGCAATGGCACTTCTTATCATTTCACTCACATGGGGTTGTACAAAAAGGTGAGTACTATCCAAGTTGTGGATAATGAACTTCTGTGATGGGGGCAGGGAGTTGTCTAAGTTGATGATGAATTGCGCCATTGGTATGTCACTGCAATAGAGGAATAGCATATTGTTATTAGCAACAGAGGGAAACGTTAGGAATAAAAGCAAACGAGAGATGCCACCGCCTTTTGTATAAAACTTCGTCTTTGATTGGGGTACATGGGATTAACAGAGAATAATGCCCTTGTTACTTATGCCAACAACAATCGAAACACAATTTATGCCATAAGGATGTTGGATTAATGAGGATTGACCAAAAACATTTTCTAGAGCGTGCCCCTATTGCCCCAAAAGCTAAGTATTAACAATCCGCTAGTATCAACTACATTTTTTATGCAATGAGCAAGCATTAGACCAGCATAGTAAAGGTTTAGGTGGAAATTAGCAAGTTACCATGAAATGAGCAGTCCTTTGATAGCATTAACCATGATGCCGAAGCAACTTAGGAATGTGACCTGCAGCATTGAAATAATTGGAAAGGGGTAAGAGCAGAATAAAAGAATCATCAATACTAGCCACGATCGGGACTTCTAAAATTAGAAATACGCGGAGCTAAACCGTGGTCCAGTATGGCAATGCCAGGGGCTTCTTTTTCTTCTAAGTAAATATAACCTTGCTAAAGACTTGATGAATGTGACTACATGTGCTTCATTGTACAGTATACATGAACGGATCTATGGACTTGTTTTACCACGAGCACCGTTGCTTAGTCCTGCAATAACGAAACACCAGGTAATACCACCAGATCAACTTGTCTTTAGTCTCAATCCTCATCTATTCTATCTTTATGCTATATTTGTGTTCATAAAATTGTGAAGCTCTATAACACCTTTTTGTTTACTAAATGGACATGTAAGAAATTCTTTTTTTTTTTCTGATCAACCTTGAAAGCAGTTCCATTACTTAATGTAAAAGGAGCTCCTCCCAGAGTGTCCTCAAAAGCCACAGGGACCCAAGAAAGCCCTACGAGGAACAGAAGAAAGAACTAATGCAGTCTTCAGGTATTTCAATTGACATACCAGTAAATGGGACTTTCCCTACATATAGTGTTCTTGTGAACCCCTCCTTCCTATAAGAATTAAAAACCTAGAGTTGCCACCATATGTAACCGCTGCTGCTCTAAATTCTCACATTCCTGGATTTCTCATGCCACTCACGTAGTGAAAGGACATGGATTGCCACCCCTCTAGTGAAAAACTATGGAAGAAGCTATCACAATGTACCACCACAACAACATTTGAATACAAGTTATACAACCACAGATGATGTGGTATCCACGTCACTCCACTTTGCACCACATGTGCATAGTGGGATCCATAATGTAATCATGGCAGGTGACTATTTTATGGAGACGCCACATCATTTTGAAGACGTGTTTTAAGGGCTGTAATTGAATTTCCGACCGCCACAGCTCCATGCTATGACGATCAGTTCCCTTACATTTATGAAATCCAACACCCAAGAACAAATTGGAAAAGAAGCAGAATAACAAACGAACAAACAGCAACAGAACCCATGTAGTCCCCAATCATTGGGGGTATGGGTGGGGGAGGATTGGAAACAAATCTAACCTTTAGCAATATACACAAAATAGCTGCTCTCAGAATATCACTGAAACAGTGGACCTCTATACTTGTTTTGCTGCGGAACCATACCCCAAATTAAAGCCAAATGGCATCAGAGAAGGCAGGCCTAGAGACCCAATTTAATTTATGTACACATTACCATGCTTCTTTCATTGACAGTCCAGAGCATCGGTATGCACACAAGGAAATGAAGCAGAATGAAATGGAAAAAAATAAACTAGAGAGAGGCCCGGGGAATTCATTGTGTATATAGTTTTTAATCAAAGCCCAACCAAAAAGGGAGTCTAATAACTCTGTATCTAGCCCATTGGACTGACTAAAGCGGACCACCAATTCCACCATTCACTAGCGGAGACCGCAATTATGATCAGAGAAAGCTCAATAGCGCTGACGGATCCAGGAATTTTGAATAGAGGGGGCACTAATCAAACATTACCTAGAAAATAAAAATCACAATCAAGCACAATAAGATAATACAAAACCTAATTATTCATCACTAGACACAAAGGTATGCATGTTACAAGTTCTTCCACAAAAGGTTTCAAAATAAGAACAGTAAAATTAGATTTTTATCCCTAAGCTTATATGATTAGCCACTACTTTTCACATCCAATCAATCCCTAGTCAAGAGCTCCAACAATAGCACAAGGGCGAGTCGAACCCGAAATCAAAGGCTTTTTGAGCTCCCTTAATTGAGAGGTGACTACCATTGAGCCAACCCCGGGGGTTAAAGGGGGGCAATCCTTAACAACCAAGAATCCGGTCGATTCTAAATTCCAGACACTCCCTAAACCATTTGCAAAATCTTGCATTACAGAACTCTACCTCTAGGTTTGTGAAGCACTGGCATTGCAGGGGTAGATAGACAGAGCTACTCAATATTCACCCCTAAATATGAAAACAACATAAATTGTTGATCTTCTACTTCATCACTAACCTCAAAAAAATGACAATAGAATCATAGTTATATGAAACAGATCGGTAGGAATATGGATTGAACACTGCTGAAATCAGTTATTATCAAAATTACACCACATTATGTTCTAATCTGCAGATTAGTTTGACTAACAACAACCCATGGTACTTACCCAAAAAAAAAACAACAAACCATGGTAACTTTTATCAACTGATTCGAAAAAATTCACTTCACTTTGTAATTACACCAAACCCAGAAAACGTTGTTGGCAGTGTACAGCACAATACAGTATACGACTATTGCATGAGAGAGAGAGAGAGAGAGAGAGAGAGAGAGAGAGAGAGAGAGAGACCTGGGGAAGAGAATTGAACAGCAATCGCAATCAGAACCTGGGCTATGTTTGGCTCGTCATTTTATTCTGGCTCGTCATTTTATTCATTTTATTTTAAGCAATAACTATCTCGTTCATCCTTGAACTATTTCACTTTGTTTAATTCGGCCCCCACCTACTAATTAAGTTCAATGTAATCTATTATACTAATCCCTCCGTCCCAAACTGCTAAACTTTTTTGGGTTATTGTGCATTTTAAACGGAAAAAAGTTGTATATTTAAAATTTTTGTTGAGTTTTTTTGTCGTAATTTTTGGAATTGATCATTTGTCTCAACGAAATGAATCAGAAAAGTATGAAAATGTAGGCCGATGTTAAAAAAAATTCATATAGGATTACACTTTAGACAAAAAAAACAGTTGTCTTGTATTTTTTTCATTTTGAGTGAACTTTTTTTTGCATTGGTCATAATTTTTTACTTTTTAAACTCCTCTCATCGAGACCGATGATTAATTCAAAAAGTATAATGCAAATCGAACAAAAAATTTAGAAAAGAACGAATAAAACGAAGAAAAAAGGAAAAAGTTTACAATAAATGGAGCCTAAGTCGACTTTCTTGCTCGTTTTAGTCTCCATCTGAATGCATCTTTCTTGTGACCTCGGTAATTTTTTGTTGAGATCTTTCTTGTGAACTCTCACATTTGAGTTTTGAACTTTTCACTACCCCAGATTCTGGGTGGGTTTTTCTTCTCTAAAATCCTTTGTGCTCTGTTCATTTGTCACGAATTTTACTCAGGAAATGAATCCCCCAAGTAAAGTGAAGTAAAAGAAAATAAATTTATGTTTTTGTGTTCTTTTGACAATGAATCTTGTAAGAAAATTAAAATTCCTTCATTTTAGCAAAATTTATTTTGCATGAAAGTATGTCTTCACAGGAAAGTTGAAATTGTGAGTCCCACAACTTTCTTGGTAACTAAACACACAAAAAGCTACAAAAAAAAAATTGATTTTCTTATCTTTTGGTGCAACTGAATGGGCCCTTAGACTTGTGCAACTCTGATAAAACTGTTGCAAGAAATGTTTAAAGAACTAGAAGAAAATAGCGACTCTAGTACTAACACAGTACAACTCTTGATTCAAACTCAAGAATATTCATCAAATATGTGTCGTTGAATATCGTAACAATCACAGCTGATTCCTAGCTACTACCACAACAGTTCACACTCGGTTCTCGAAGAAAGCTTCAATGGAGCCGTTGATTTCGATTCATTGATTTCAGACCCTAATCAATTCATCACCAAAAGACACTTGTGCTATCAGTAATATTTGAGCTCAGAAGCCACTACTTGTGATGGGTCTGGAGTGAGACGGGGTGGCCGAATTATGCGATCAATGAGCCCATATTCAAGAGCCTCCTGAGCAGTGAAAGTTCCTGAACGCGCCAAATCCTTTTGAATCTGCTTATTTACAAGACCCTACATTAGATTAAATCAACCTGAAAGACATTACAAGTCAGTGATAAGTCAATCTATACATGCCTTCTTAACGGGTTGGCCTGTCTTGATAGACAACTGGTTAAAAAGGTAATCTCTAACTCTGATAAGCTCATTTACTTCATTAGTAGCGTCATCAGCCTGACAAAACATACATTAACCAAGGACTGTATCGTAAAGTAGGAAAACTCGTATAAGGAAACATTCTTGCCGTCATTATACAGTACAATCATACCTGACCATCGGCAGTCCCAGCTGGAGGTTGCAGCACAATCATTGAATGAGGAGATGCAGAACGCTTACCCTTCATAAGGAAAAGAGAGGAAAACAAAACAGGAGATCAAGATTTTTCCATCTAAGTTAAAGTCAACTTACTCAATAAAGGTAGTTCAAATCGTTGGGAGTAGGGACAACCACCTCCAATGCTAAAATAAAGACATACTACTCCGCTTGGTTCCCAACTTTGGGAGTAACTTTTAACTCGCGGCATAATTTTCAATAAATTTCTCTCTATCTCTCTCCACTCATTACCACTCAACTCTCAAAAATAACTTTCTAAAACTTAAACCAAACAAAGCCTCTAGAATTCGGAAATCAATCATCCATTTGTCCTATATAAAAGGATTGCGTAATGAAATCAAAATTCTCTCTTTGCGTACTCTTGTCGTTTTGCTGAGTAAGACTTTGTAATGCTAAGTAATCATCTTTTATCATCTCAATCTACGTTTCAATTTTTGATCATCTCACTATCAATTCAATCAAAATTAGACTTGATTATGTCAATCACCACTGACGATCTACGAGCTTGACATCATACACATTCTGTTTGTGAACCAAGGTTACAAAATGAAATACCTCTCATGAAATAGTATTCATGGCAATTGCGGAGGGATTGTTATGGAGGGAAAGGAATAGCTAAAGGCTATGTAGCACAGGCACGGGCATGGGCACGTCGCAGGCTATCTACCGGTGTTGGAAACTTGTCAGACTCCAACATTCTCTGGACACAAACCCGATACTCAAATATAAAGTGCCCTATTTTTTACCAACAATCGTCATTTGGACACTCTGGGAAAATCAGCTAAGAAATGAAATTAAATCCTATGTTTATGTTTCCTATCATTGTCCTTTGTGTGGATAGGGTATCCCCCTTTTCTTTGGGACATATTATAGAACCGCAGATTAGCCTAACTCCAATCCAACCCATTAACAAGAGTATCAACTATCTACTTCCCCTCCATAGGAGTTGAACCCACAACCTCACCACATCTAAGTGTAATGTGTAGCTACAAAACCCTTGGGTCAATATCCCAGTTACCAAACCCAACCGAGCCTTTTAAGTCGCAATGAATTGCCCTGGTTATGGGTAGAGTATTCTATCAATCCATAATCCAAACTTGTATCCCCTTATATCCCTCATAAAGCCATATGAAGTTCACATGTATGTGCACCTAATATAAAACCAGTTACATTTCACTGAAGTTGGTAAATCCAATCGCCCATTGATAACGTGGGAATAGCTAAATTCACGTCCAGCTATGCATGGCTATAACATCATTACCCTAACAAACATTGCAAAAGCCTCACAGCAAGTGCCATATAATACTTGGTAGGGTATCAATTGTTCATGTTGGCTCCCATACCAGTTTGGCATTCAATGGCTTGCGGCGTTGCACTGCAAACTTATTTATGGTGGCCCAGAAAGTATTTCTAAGTGTAACTATTATTTGCTGAAATTGTTCCTGGTGTGATCCACAATGAATTCAAAACATCACTCAGTTTTTTCTTTTTATTGACAATAAGAGGATTATCCACAAGCAAGGATCAAAATTTCATCTCAGTGCATCTCTCGGTCAGCTCGGAAAATGAAACATTCGAAGAAGTCGTCGGATCATAATCTGAATGTCAAAATAAATTGGGAAAGTACGAAAATGTCATTGTTGTTGGAGATTTCTAATAGATATCAACATGGCTGAATGTTTCTGTATGTTTCATAGCAAGTCAGGACGTTTCGTTGTGTTTTGGGTGGTAGAAACATTGGAACTAGTCCCTAAATGTTTTGTTTCGGTTACTTAATAACAAAAACCTTTTGGCTGTTTTGATGGAAACAAAATGAGATTTCGTTCCTTGAATACACGTTGAAGGTGATGTGATGTTTACGATTCCAATGCTTTGGCCACTGCCCTGGCAAAATGTTGGTAGTGCGACAAAGCATCAGGTTCAAGAATAAAGGCAGATGGGAGCGAAACCAAAACGACCTTCCCTTCTGAAGAATAGTTGATAGAAGTAGACAAAATGATATTGTTCATGCCTTGTGTGGTGTAAACAGTCACCAGACACTATACTAGGGCTGTAAATGAACTGAATCATTCGCAAACTGTTCGAGGCTCGGTTCGGTAAAAACTCGTTCAAGTTCGATTCGTAAACTAAACGAACTGAACCGGAACCTCAATTCTAGGCTCATTCCATAAATGAGCCGAACCTAAGCCTAACGGTATTCGGCTCGGTTAGGTTCGTGAACCTATACTTAAATTTAATTAATAATTCAAAAAGGATTCATTTGTAAATATAAATTTTTTTAAGGTTATATATATAATTTAATACTTATTTTTCTCCCAAATTCTATACGATCAATGAGAGAGTTTGAATTCGTTTGAGTGTAATGAGCTGAGCCGAACCAAACCTGAGTTTTGACGAGCTCAATTCGAGCTTAGATTCGGCTCAGCTCAATTCATTTGAGTTTAATGAGCCAAACTCGAGCCAAGATGTTCAAGTTCGAATCGAATCCGAGCCAAACTCAAGCAAGACAAGTACCTTAACGAACCCAATCGAGCCGAACCCGAGCTGAACTCGAGCCAAACTAGTACCTTAACAAACCCAACCGAGCCGAACCCGAGCCTTAAAAAATTTTAACGAGCCGAACTCGAGCCGAGTTGTTTAGGCTCGAATCGAACTCGAGCCGAACTCATACCTTAACAAACCCGAGCCGAACTTAACAGGGTTCGGCTCGATTCGGTTCGTTTATAGCCCTACACTATACCATGTCTTAAGGTCCTCCAAAGTGCATTTTACCTGCCGAGTATTTACAGCCATGAGAAGATTACCTTGTCTCCAGCTGCAAGAAGAAAGGCTGCCATATTCGCAGCAGTGGCGATACAATGGGTGGCAATAGGAGATTCCAAGTACTGCAGTGTGTCATAGATTTGCAGACATGGATGAACCTGCAAAAGAGTCAAGTTCACAGCAGCAAGATAACTAGATTCTACAGAAGATTTTTACTCAGAAAGTGAAACATGTTTTAGTTAAAGATATGCCAGATAAGGGACTCACATCTCCACCTAGACAGTCAAAGATAAATAAGAACGGCTTGTCAGAATTTTGACTGTCAAAGTGTAACAATAATGTCTGTAACTCGTCGCTTAAGTCTTGATCTATATCCTCGCAGATGACGAAAATTCGTTCACCTTCCTGCACCACGAAAATTCTGGTCAGTTCTGCAAAAATTATAACAAAAGTAGTAGAACAATATAAAATCATCCAAAATGGTAACATCAACCACATCGAAGCAACAAGGGAACAAGGACCCTAGGAGGGGCCGGTAAAATCTGTGGATCACATAAATATCCACTGCAAGATATGGCAAGATAACAATATAATGTTCCAGGCAACTCCTAGCTTATAAAGACCGGAGACAAAATTCTGTTACTTCAGCCAAAAAAAAAAACAGATTGCCAACTAACTTTTTCTGGAAAAAGTAGTCGGAGTTACTTACAAGGAAACTCCATAAATCCACAGACTCCGTGCCTCCCCCGGGAATTTAAAAAAAAAAAAAGATTGCCAACTAACTTTGTTGGAAAAAGTAATCGGAGTTACTTACAAGGAAACTCCATAAATCCACAGACTCCGTGCCTCCCCCGGGAATTTGAAAAAAAAAAAAAGATTGCCAACTAACTTTGTTGGAAAAAGTAGTCGGAGTTACTTACAAGGAAACTCCATAAATCCACAG
>BPLS01000180.1:492201-521165 GCA_019656275.1 Rhododendron kiyosumense
TCTCCGTGCCTCCCCCGGGAATTTTACGCTTAACCACTGGTGTTTCCATTTCCAACATCATTTTGATGCGTCCTTGTGTTGGTTTACTGCCACTGGTCCTGAAAATGTAGAGAGATGTCAATTGACAAGTCACACATCTACATTCGGTTTTGCTAATCACAGCCCACTAGGCAGTGGATATTCCACACGTAATGCCAAAAAAGTTAAGAGTTTCAATATACTTTTACAGATATCAATGCACTTTCCCTACCAATGCACTTTTTAAACATTAACCATTGCCCATTGGGCTGAGGTTAGCATTTTTCATCATAAAATTGCCTGCAAAAAGAATACTGAAACAGACAGGATTATGACAAATATGGTAGAAGCCACTGATGCGGATAAGGGGAGATTTTAAGTGGTTCTCCATAGAAATAATAGACTATGAGTATGAGACAAAAAACAAACATTTAAAAAAGAGATGGTAGCGACTGACGATGGTAGTTGATGAGGTTGGCGATTTTGATGTACAAAGATAATACATATCAACATAATATTGTGACTAAATTCATAATTCTGATCACATGATTATTATAACCACAATTCGATAGCTCAATCATGACAATGTCATACTTTTTATCAAAAGTTATTGACGATTGATTTTAACTAATGCGACGATCAATATTGAGCACGTGCAAGCGTGAGTTAGATAAAAACATAAGATACTTATGCAAACCAAACAACAAATTTCAATGAAAAGACAGACACTACACGAGCAAAAATCACCTTCTACGGGTGATTCGAATTAGCAGGACTGATATGAAATTCTGTTAGCACAATGAGTCAATACGATAATCCAAAAGGAGAACAAGTATTATTACCGGGATTGGGTCCTGCTAATGACTTTAGTACGGAAGTCAAACTGAGAATTAGGTTTTGCAACGCGAAAAGGACCTGCCAAGAAAATTGAAAGGAAAAAAAATACACATTTTATCAGTTACAGGCGATACCCAGAAGAAAAAATAAGGTGAAAAACGGATTGTAATGGAGTGAAGTAAGAGCAGACCATGAGATCGATGCTTAAACCCCACAAAAACCCTGGTCAAATAGATGAGGGGGTCCAAAGATGAAAGGTCAGATATATAGAGATTCAATGAGGATGGTGCAGATAATTTAATCTAGAAGCGAACATACGCATGTATAAATATAACGTATATATATATATCTACACACACGCACACACACAGAACCTGGGGGGAGGCGGAGGGAGCCCGATACCGGAGTGGAGATATGAGGTAGAAGTGGGGGTGTGGAAAGAAACTGCCATGAGAGAGAGAGAGCATAAATTCTAAAGAGGCATGGGGAGAGGACGCGAAGGGGTGAAGAGAGAGGGGACGAGGGTTAGATTGCGGAAATGTATCAGAGGGCTCTGGGTCCGCTATTAGATTGGGGAAAATGGTGGATTCGTTTTAACTCGCACTGGAACAAGGATTGCAACAAAAATCCTCTGAACCGCTAAACCGGTAGGAACCGAACCGAATCGAACCATACGTATTGCTTAAGAATCGCGAATCAATAGTTCCGACGCTAATCTAAAAATTTGAGAATCGGTAGATATGGTTCGGTGTGATGATCGAGCCAAAAATCCCCATGAACTACAGTTTTGATTCCTTCTTATCTTATTGTATATTTAGTGACATAGTAGTAGTACATTGAATATTTTGAACAGCGAACCGAACTGCAAGTCCACAGTTTGGCTCGGTCTGATCTGCAGACCCCGTTCATTTAAGAGTTTTAGATTTTGGATTCTAATTATTATCTCATTTCTCTCTAATAATTACTCTCATTTCTCTCTCTCTAAAGCCCAAAACGAACGGGGTCGACTTCTGTTCTGGTACCAAAGAACCTTAACATTTCGGTCCAGTCCTTGAATAGTAAGAAATCAAATCGATCCGGACTGTGTGCACTCCTAATCAGAATAGATTAGGCCTCTACTGGATCAACAAGAGTGGTAGCCGAGTGGACAAGGAAAGTGCAAAAATCACTACTCATGTTTATCCAAGTTGTTCACTGCTCTTGTAGATTGCGTTGAACTGATGAAATAGATTAAACGTAGTTCTCAGACCTGTTAACATAAGAAGTTCAGATTGCAGTTCTCTAACTAAAAAATGACGAAAAACCAAACCGAAAACAGAACAACAGTCCCCGCAAACCTATAGTTATTGGGCCAATTACGAATAAATATCCTTCAACCATACAACACTTGCAAGCTGAAGCCACAGCTTAACCTAACCCTTCACTCTGGAAAAAACTTCAAATCATATCCAACACAAATTTAGCCTTAAAATCGCCATGGTCGTGGTACAGCTCCCTCGTAGGCATCAGTTGACGGCACGCAATACGTTATCCATACGGAGTGTGGGAAGGTAAGTTAGAATTCTCTTTCATCCTCCTCCAATGCGCTCCAAATCATCCTACATCATGGGTAAAGAAAATAGCAAGCAAAACAATCAAGCTCTTGTTGGTACGCAAAATTCGGAAGAACATTTTCTCAAAGGAGGAGCCTGTGTCGTGCCACATACCAAAACAAAGAGATAAATAGGAGAAATATGAGGTAACCAAGTTTGAAAAGCCGTTGCTTCTTTTCCCAATTAAGCAAGTTGAAAATCTCAGTTACGTCCACCAGGTGCGTTCTTCGCATGTACCTGAAAGACAGGGTAGATACATTAAAAAACACAAAAGGTCGATGCTACTCCTAGTACTTCAATTTTTATTTGGGTCATTCTAGTGACAGTAGTCATCATGGAGCGTGTAAACATAATGGACAAAACTACTTATAACGAAAACAAAATGAAAAAACGAGATATCAGCCCATATAGGCCAGTGCTGATAGTGGAAATCTGGTGTGCTTAGTTTGTCTAAATCTATGCTGGTGCCTTGGACTATACAAAACTCTTGACAATAGCAATTTAGATCTATTGAAGCAGGAAGTGGGAGAAAAAGAAGCAGCAAAATTATGAGTGCACATTTGTTCTAAAGGCATAGCAAGTAGGTAACTCCATTTGACTCGGAAATACCTTGATGTATGATGTCCACATCTGAAGCCAAGTAAAGCCTCGAGAAGTAAGAATATGCAATTTCTCATCAACTCGCAAGAGAAGCCCCAAGTGCATTCTACCATTTCCCGCTTAATAGCACTCATATTATTAATTGAATCCACTAAACCTTTGTCAAGAAGGATGAATCTGAGCTCTTGGCAAAATATGTGCACAATTACTCTTCCGACTTCTCAAGGTATTTGTCAAGTAAATCACTTGAAGGTAAGACTTCCAGTCAATTACCACCACTTGCACTCGCACCATCTGTGGTAATTGACTGGAAGTCCCACCTTCAGGTGATATACTTGACAATATTTATATGCCTTTTTTCCCTTTTTGTACAACCACCAAACAGAGCCTCAAGTCCTAATCAATTGGAGTTGGCTTCATGAATTCGTTGTCTCCATTGAATTCGGTTGCCGATCCGTGGTATCCAAGAAAACCAAGGTCTTTTCAAACTACCACTTTTCAAGTCAATTTTGGTCTACCCTCCCCTTAGTTCTACGGCTCTACCATCAACTATAACCATATCACTTCTCAAAACTATTGCATCAAACGTTCTATGATGGACATGTCCAAATCACCTTAATCTATTCTCTCTCAACTAATTAATAATTATTTATAATGGTGCTACCCCTAGCATCCGATGAAGGTTTTCGTTTCTAATTCTCTCTATGTCTTACCACGCATCTATATCAATACTCATTTCAACGACACTCATCTTACTCACAAGTTGTTTCTTGGTAGCCCAATACTCCGTGCAACATAACATGGCTGGTTGGGTCACACAACACTCCTAAAGCACTCCACCATTTTGACTCATCCAACGTGTACTCTATGCGTCACATACTCCATATATCTCTCCATCCTTGCTAACAATTCAGCCAAGATACTTAAAACACCCACTTCTTGGTAACTCCTCATTTTGGAGGGTTACTCTAGCACTTTGCCTACCAGGCTACCACTAAACAATCATTCCATGCACTTTATTTTACTCCTACTAATCCTAAATTCTTTTGACTCCCAGCTTCTAATTTAGAATTATCAACTCTTATAGTTTCATCTACTACAACAATATCATCAGCAAACAACATAGTAACATACACCATGGATGGCATCTTCTATAAGTAAGGACTCAAAGTGGACCCTAGGTGAAAACCTACTATGATTAGGAATTTACTTCTTTCTCCAATTGGGGATCTAGTATTAGTGACAACACCTTCTATGCAACAAAGCAAAGGTATGATTTCTGATCGAAAAATGAAATAATCTAAATGCCACCACTGCCGATTATGGTAAGCTAATATAGAGAGGACAACAAAACATGATACAACACATGCATGTGCTATTTACATGAAAGTTCGCAAATCACAATGTTGACATTAAGGCCAAGGTTACGCTGAATACCACAAATAGCTAAAAACTTAGAGATCTCTCTTCAAGATGTATTAATGTATCAGTAGTATGCTTCCATTAGCATTTAAGATTACAAAGACCTGAATTTAGAGAAAAGATTAAAACTTACAATGTCACGTTGTAGTACAGGTATGGAACACTCAACAGCGACATAAACCAATGCCCAGTAATCAGATAGAGCAAACACAAGACTCCCTGAGTGATAAACTCTGGCATAATCATTTGGTTTATCCGTGAGGCAGAGTCATATGGATTGATGTAATCAAACTCCAAATCAGCCAAGCACATGAGCTGCAAGAAAGCTTTTAATTGTCAACACGAAACTCTTTCATAGAACAAACGGGAGAGAGCACAAAAAGAGTAGGAGGAATCTTTATCCTGTTGCTTTACATGTTCACATATTTACCCCACCTTCATTGGAATCTTTACCATATGGGATCACATAAATTGGATAGGAATCCATTTTGATCGTAGTCAAAAGATCCCCAGCCCATTCAATCAAAAACTTTAGCCGGCTCTCACGGATAACAGCACTCTCCAATAATCAAAATCAAGGGGAGGGCCTGTCCCCAAATAAGTCTTCCATATTAGAGCTGCTCTTCAAAACTATGATATACTAAAAACTTTCTCCTGCTTCCTCTCTGTCAAGGCAATGCACTACAGAGAACCTATGTAACTATTTATTAACGAGAGGAAACTGAAAAGTTCTTGTATCAATTACTCATTCCTAACAAAATGTAGGACTGCTCCTTCGTTCTGCCTGCAGGCCACGTCTTTGAGAAGTGAAGCAGAAACAATTGAGCAACAAGACAAGTGACGCTCAAGTGTGACATGTCAGTAGAATTTACTACCCTGATGACCTGACCCCGAGGCACTTCTAAAAGATCCGAAATGTGATCCCATGACTCCAATACTTCGCCAAATTCCCTAAGAGCTTAGAGGTTGCACTGATTCAAAACACTATTCCAATTCCTTATTAAAGGTGAATGCATTTTACATCTTCTATTAGGTACTAGAAATGTGAAATCAAATTGAAACAAAGAGGAGATAATCACATGGAGTAAACATGAGTGAATTGAAGCAAATTAAAATACGCATCTGAAACTAATGTGCACAAGCTACAACGAACCACTCACAGCCTTGGCCATACATAATAAAAAAAAGCGCACAGCAAAGATCAAAATATCTCTGTAAAGTTGAATTAACGCAAACATTCACGCTCGATAGATATACACCAAAAGGAATAACGTAACAACTAACACCACAAACAAACACAAGCATATGGAGAGATAACTTCATCCGAACGAGTACACCTCTTGTAAAGCTGCCAAATTAAATTCCAATAAAGCGAGATTACCAACATATAAGCAGGAATCTATAGAACCCATCTCCAATAATGTAAACTTTCCATAAGAATAAGGATTAAAAGATATAAAATTTGTGCATTAGGAGCATTACCCAGATTATAATACTTCCCTATTCCAGAAAATATACCTACGTATCGGGTGTATTCATATCAGACCCAAGTCCTATGCCCGCAAAAGCCATATGGAGCCAGTGAATTTGGATAGAGAGACAGACATGATTTCATACATAGATACATGTAGATGTATATTACTCTTTTTAGGGTTGGGGAGGGAAATTATACCTGGTAAACGACCATGGCGAGGAGAGCTATGAGGAAGAAGAAGAACAGCAGCCATGCGAATAGACTCCCCATCGTACTTTCTCCTCCCTCTCCCTTTCGATTTACTTTTACTCGACACGCGATACCTTCAAAAAATTAGAAAAAAAATAACTTGGAAAACACGGGAATACGAGCACGCTTTTTCGGAACCTTTGGACGATGAAATGGGCAAAATCAAGGATTTGGGATTGGGAATCGAAACGCGTTGTGGGTTCGAGATGATCGGACTTCAAGGAGGCTCTCTCTCTCTCTCTCCTTCTCACGGGGTGAAGTAAGGAATCCTGGGAAATGGAAGGGAACGGTCGGAACCTAGACATACGAAGGCGCGTGTTCAAACTTGGACAGCTGAAGTGGTTTGTACCTTGTACTTGGTCTTGAGGTTGTGAGTTCGAGATCTTGTAGAGTAGTTTTTTTTTGGGTCTTTTTAAAATTTGAATTTACAAAATTAAATTTTTTATATTATTTCATTATTAAAAGGATAATATTATAAATTTACATCACAAGGCGACAAAAGTCAGAGCCGGCCAAAGATATTGAGGGCCCTAGACCAAATCATCAATTGGGGCATTAGTTTTTTCACAATTACGGAGTACAATATAATAAGAAATAATTTATATATAAAAAAAAACATGCTTTGGTATGGTGGTTTGGGTGTTTTCATGTGTTCTCTTTGACACAAATTCAAGACAGCAACAGATTTTCCACAAAGGCTATTTTTTGACAAATAAAAACTTAAAAAGAAGTGTTAGCTCGAGAATCGAACCCAATTTGTACAGGAAGGAAATCGAAATCTTGTTACGTGACTGCCCATGTGATCGTCTTCCCAGTTCCCAGTCGGGTTTGATGACATAGATTGTTTATTTCGCTCATGACTGTTCATTTCGCTTATGACGGATATGAGAGTTTCCGTTCATTGACAATGTTCGATTTACTTAATTTTTTGCAAACAAGAAAGCAAGAGAGAGTTGGTTCAAGGAAATTTCTAAATTCCTAGTGGGTGGGGTGGAGAAAAATCAAACTCCGATTGTGATAGGCCAAACAAGAACTCGTCTTGAGATCAGAATGGATTTATATAAGTATCGTTCAAATTTCTTTTTGGAGTGTAGTATTAGAATGTGATCTGATCCAAGCCGTTGCCATTCCCTGTAGTTGGTGAGCACAAGAGAATCTATGTCATGAACAAGGCTAACCAGTTTTTTATTTATTTATTTTGGCTGAGAAAGTAGAAGAGTTCCTTTTTATTTTATTTTTTCTGGTCTGAATAAGATCAAAGTTTCTTTGTTTTTTATATTATCAGACAAGGAAGAATTATACTAGGAGTTTTCTGCAAAATATAAATTTTGATCTGGTGGCCCAACTTTAGGGTCTCCTGTGAGTCCTGCCCAAGAAGTCCATACAGCCATGAACTTTCGCAATACTAAAACTCACACTTGAATTAATCGTCACTGAGGTTTAAA
Organism: Rhododendron kiyosumense; assembly: GCA_019656275.1. Lineage (NCBI taxonomy): Eukaryota > Viridiplantae > Streptophyta > Magnoliopsida > Ericales > Ericaceae > Rhododendron > Rhododendron kiyosumense. Next base: position 499,839 of record BPLS01000180.1, read on the forward strand.
AGTTGATTGTGAACAAAAATTGAGCTTCTTTTCCTTTGTTGGTATGTCATTTTTCGAAAATGCACGGAGAACTATTGCTACTTGCGAAGACAATTTTTCGAAAGCAATGAATGCTTCATAAAGACGCTAAAAAAGTAAAAATATCTTTGGATTTTTCGGAAACTTTTTTCACTACAAATACAGTTGTGAAAAGGAATTGCGTTTTTTTTTTTTCAAAAATAGTTTTCTAAAAGTGCATGTATAGGTTGTTTTGCATTAATCTATGTATAGGTTGTATTCATGGTCCTGGATCAAGTAAAATAAATTTAACTGGACTTTATGTATGTATTGCAAAAATAAATCTTAGTCTCAAAATAAAACAATCACATTTGGGACCTATAAAATGAGAAAATGTTCATTGGTCAATCTTTTTTCCTTGGATTGTTTTAGTATCTAATAATTCTATTGGGTATTGTGTTCGCAAATTCTCTCCTCTCTTTTTTCGACGGTCAAGAGTGTCTAGGCCAGCTTACACACACCTCGACTATTTTCCTCCCCTGTTTGATCAAATTTAAGTCATCCACGCTAAAACTAAGAAATTCACAAGAGATTTCTCTTCGGTGTCTTGTACTAGGGAATTCACATCTCAGTCCTGCTGCCCCTTGAGCTACCCTTTGGGGATTGCAAATGCGTTCTTAACTTTGTACCAAAAAAAAAAAATTTATTGCGTTCTTAACTGGACATGTTGCAAGGAATAGACTTCCGGTTTACGGTGAAATATTGCGTTCTTAACTTTGTACTAGGCCCAATGTTTCACCTCAATATCTCATCATGTCTCAGCCCAGATCCCCAGGATATGTGATTTCACTGTACTAAACGTGAGATTTCTCTGGCTGGAACTCGAAGTAATCGTCACTGAGATAATTGAGTGTTCACCTTTAGCTTTTTTTGTAAGCATTTTGGGCTTTTTTGATTTTGTCCTTATTCATTGCTGTATCGATTAGTTTTTTTTTTCCGCGTTGGTTAGTTTTGCATTAAACTTATATGGTTTATTGATTCGTCTCGACAAGACGAATAAAAAAAGTTTCCTTGGATATTTCCAAAATACATATGAGAGAAAGCAAAAAAGGTTTGGCGCAAAAATAATAAACGCGAAAAATTTGAATAAAAACAAAACAAGAAGAAAAAAAACACACAAAAAGCTAAGAAGAACGGGTTACGTTTCTTTCGTTTTTCAAATCGAATAGGCACAAGACCTGTATTTCGACACCGACCAAAAATCAGGCAATTTTAGGTTCGAGTTCTTCCAGCCTTTTCCCCGAGAAGATAGGTAGGAGTGCCATCCGCCTCTTTCAACAAAGCATTTTAACCAAACTTCTCTTTCACCAAAAAAGAAAACGAAAAAAACACACACGCACATACCCTGTGTGTGCAAATTTGAGCCATTGATTTACACATCCCGGGGGGAGTCAAATGAGGATAAATGAAAGCTGTTAAGAGAAGGGACCATCGTCCGATTTCGTGCCTGAATTCGCTGGCACTGCCCTTTGTTTGTTTGGGCCTCCCCGCCAATTGCTGTGGACCAAAATCTCAATAAATAGATAAAGTTGATCGGTTAAAGGTGTCTGAATCAACTTATCCGTACCTTAACTAATTTCCTGTGAATAGTCCGGTCGAAAGCAAATCATCTACGCTGAACCATCCACGCCGAGATTAGAGGATTCGAACGAAATTACTTTTTTACGGTTTGATCTCAAAATTCGAGCTATGATCAATTGTGCGAGGAGCAAACAAACTAACCAAATCACCTTGGGGAAAAAAATTTCAGTGCCGAGTGGGTACCACGTGGTACCCGCTCGAGCATCCAAGCCGTCCATTTCGTTTTTAAACAGCTCAGATTTGGAGAGAGAAAATGAGAGAGAAAGTGTTAGGGTGAGAGGAGAGAGAGAGTTTCAATCCGAACCTTCCAAAAATGTATCGTACGGCTCAGATGCATCGAGCGGGGACCACATGGGATATACCCGCAATCTCTCCACCTTGGGGCTTACCAAAATCTCCATTGCTGGATTTGACACAGTGGTCAGCAGTTCAATTTTTTGTGGACCACCTATACGGACCACGTCACATTTAATAACTTCACATGCATAAATAGACCCATAAACCACTCTCTCTCCTCCTCTCACAGGGAATGAATCTGTATTTAACATTTAGGTCCTGTTTGATAAGTCTCTTGAGGCTTGGGATGGGAGTAGTAATGATGTGGGGCCTCTAATATGTTGTTTGATTGCACATTTGAGCATCGGACTAGTAAGCCCAACGGGATTATCAGTCCGGCCTAAGGGGGGATTGAGAAACCTGTGTTGAACCAGGTATTGGAAATCCCATCCCAAGCCACCCTTGTAAGATTACCTAACTACCCATAGTTTCTTCTGCTAATGCCAATATTATCCTTGACTCTATGTGCGACTGTCATACCCAGCTACACTTTAACGAAGAAAGCCTTGACAATTTTTGGGTTTTTTTTTTTGTCCAACGGAAGATAAGGAATTTCTGGGTTTGTTTTGGAAGGTGAAGTGCATAACATTTATGAGTTTTATTTTTTGGTTGATTCTGGAGTAGTATTTTTTGTGTCTGCTTTTTATAACAACAATTCCAAGGTTATGTTTTCATAAGGAATTTTACTTTTTGTTTCACATAATGTTTATTAAAAAATTAAAGAAAAAAATTAAGAAGGTTAATGGTTTTTTTATATTACCTTGATCGAGGGTAAAAGAGGAAATTGTCATTGTAATCCCATCCAATACAGTTCTAAACAAACATGGTATTACTAATCCCATCCTCCAATCCCATGTAAAACAAACATGGAACTTATTAATCCCATCTTATTATCAATCCCTTCTCATTACCAATCCCAATCATAATCCCATCTTCTTACGAATCCCACTTATCTATCACAGTTATCAAACGAGGCCTTAGTACAACTGGTTTTGAGCCAATGCGTTAGAGCGTTCCCAAATAGCCATGACTCCGTGAGGACCGCAGTCCTATAATGTCATTTTAGAGTGTTGCCAAATTAACGTTACTTTTTGACATTATCGCTTACCTCAACCAGGTAAAAATAATGAACAGTTTTTATCAAATTAGAATGGCCCGTGAAGGGCCAACAAGTTAGCAAACTTTAACGGTCCACTTTATAAAAAGCAACAGGATAGGATCGGTTTTTGTTTTTTTGAATATGATAGGATCGGTTGTTTCTATGATTAAACTTGGTTGATCACTTGGACTACTCGCGGATAAGATCATCCCATGTAAATACTCCTATCAGTTTGAACTGGACAAAAATATCTCTGTCAACAAATTCCTTCATATTAACTTTGTTCACTTACAAGTAGGGCGGTAAACGAGCTTACCAAGCTCGAGTTTGGCTTGTTTTACTAAACAAATCGAAAATTCTAGTTCGACCCGAGCCTTAATGAGCCGAGCCTTAATGAGCCGAGCTGAGTCATTTAATAAACGAGCCTCTTTAATCGAGCCGAGTTTTTGTTAATAAACGAGCCAAAAACTTGAGCTCAAACTTGACTTGTTTAACAAACCAAGCCGAGCCGAACTCGCGAGCTGCTCAGTTCTTTTACGGCCCTGCTTACAAGTTTTGAGAAAGGTTTTTTACTCTTTGAACGATACCCAACAAGCTTCTTTATCTATCTTTGTACACTCATTTTCACTCATTATATAAATAAAAAAGAGTTTTTTTTGAAAACATCCCTCCAACTATCCACCAGATTTTTACTTAGTCCTCAAACTATCAAAATGTTTTATTTAGTCCTCCAACTATCGGCTTGCATTCTATTTAGTCCTTCCGTTAAGTTTCCGTTAAGTTTCAAATGGGGACATAGTAGGACGGTAGTTTTGTTAAAAAAAAAAAAAGTTTCCAACCACCGATTTGCAATCCTATGGAGTAGAAACGTGATTATGAGAGCCTTAGAGACAAAATTTGATTATGTCCTTTTAGAATAATATGATCAGAATAATAAGATCTTCACACCTATTCAAACAGATTAAAATTTGAGCACTTAATTTTTTAACTATATTTTTTAATATATAAACCGTCTCAAAAAATTAAGTGCTCAAATTTTAATTCGTTTAGATGGGTGTGAAGATCTTATTATTTTGATCATATTATTCTAAAGAGACACAATCAAATTTTGTCTTTAAAACTCTCATAATCACGTTTCTACTCCATAGGATTGCAAATTGGTGGTTATAAACTTTTTTTTTTTTAACAAAACGTTCTTTCGAGTTTTTTTTGAAAACACCCCTCCAACTATCCACCAGATTTTTACTTAGTCCTCAAACTATCAAAATGTTTTATTTAGTTCTCCAACTATTGGCTTGCATTCTATTTAGTCCTTCCGTTAAGTTTCAAACGGACAAAGTAGGACAGCAACGTTTTGTTAAAAAAAAAAAAGTTTCTAATCACCAATTTGCAATCCTATGGAGTAGAAACGTGATTATGAGAGCCTTAGAGACAAAATTTGATTGTGTCTCTTTAGAATAATATAATCAAAATAATAAGATCTTCACACCCATCCAAACGAATTAAAATTTGAGCACTTAATTTTTTGAGACGGTTTATATATTAAAAAATATAGTTAAAAAATTAAGTGCTCAAATTTTAATCCGTTTGAATAGGTGTGAAGATCTTATTATCCTGATCATATTATTCTAAAGGAACATAATCAAATTTTGTCTCTAAGGCTCTCATAATCACGTTTCTACTTCATAGGATTGCAAATTGGTGGTTGAAAACTTTTTTTTTTTTAACAAAACTGCCGTCCTACTGTGTCCCCGTTTGAAACTTAACGGAAATTTAACGGAAGGACTAAATAGAATGCAAGCCGATAGTTGGAGGACTAAATAAAACATTTTGATAGTTTGAGGACTAAGTAAAAATATGGTGGATAGTTGGAGGGATGTTTTTAAAAAAAACTCAATAAAAAAATCTCAAAACCAAAATTGATCCAAAACTGGGGACCCTAAAAACTGGACGGTAGCTGGTAAAGGCTGGTAGCCTGGTACGTCTGGATCTCGATCTCCTCTCCCAACTGCAGGGTTGGACATTTTCACACCCACTGCACTGCAGAGGGGGGTCGTCTTCTTCTTGTGTCCGAGAGGAATTGAATGCGAGTAGTTGGGGGAGTTTATGTTTACGGGGGAATTCAAGATAATGGCGTAAATGCTACTCTACTCCTACTACGACCTTCCCCTGCCCAGACAGACAAGGTTCATAAATTCTGAGAATGACACAGCTCTGCCCGATACGCTACACATGATTTGCCTTTTTCCTAGCATGACTTTTGAGTGAAAACACAAAAGCCTTTACACATTCACGCTTCTCTTCTAGTGTTTTGGTCTTTATTAGAAATGGCTTTAATTTCACTACAACATTGATTTGTCACGGAATTCGGACATCTACAGCCAAGATTTGCACGAATGGCTTTCAAGGATTTGAAATCCTCGAATTCATTTTTAGGTACTGTTTTTCCACTAATTGGCAACATACGTGCTTTAGACCTGTCCAATGCACATATGTGTTTAGACATATCCGATGCACGTAGATTGCACACGGTAAATGAGAGGTCCACTTATTTCATATGATTCTCAACACATCGCTGTTTCGGACCTGTGCACTTATGTTTGAGTTTGATAGTCCGTATGCCATAGTATTTTTTCATCTTTGGCTTTTTTTCATGCAGAATAAAATAAAGCAAAATCTCGTTCTCATTTTTATTTTTTAATGATTCATTTCTTATTTATCGGATTTCAAAAATATGAAGAAAAAAAATTGCATTTTCTCAACGATCATAAAGAATATAGGATGATACAAATACACACACAACCTACCCTACAACTGTCTGATCTTTTCTTTTCTCTATTTTGATTGTAGACGTGCAATACCATGCAATTGATCTTTTTCTGAGTTTTCTCTGTTTTGATGGTAGACAATTAGACATGCAATCAAAAGATGTACTACTTCCTTCATCCCCAGTTAAAGAGCTATGCAACAACGGGATCCACCTTGATCCTTGGCGGATGTGTTTGACAATCCCCCATAATACAGTAATACGCTCACTTGGAGACTTATTACTCTAGCTGTTCCAAGAATCTCCGCTAGTTGAACCGCATCCAATAGACTCCCTGTTCCGCTCATCCCCCTTCGTCAATTGTTTGATCGGGACACTATAACCTAGATTCTTAAACTTGGCAGTGTGTAGGTGGCAAGTAGTTATATGGATACGGTGCTTTACCGGTAGACGCTTCTCCAGCTTTGACAAGAATTGTATGGGAGTCGTCCTTAGAGGGACTTCCTTAACGTGAACGGTGTAAAGAAAATCAATGGGTGTTTTCACTAAGCTATAAGTTATGGACTTCTTCTTGTAGCTATTTGTAGTCAAGTTATTCCCACTAAACTAAAAGTTGTAGAAAATATGTTGGGTTAGTAGAAAAAAATGTGTTAGTAAATGTTTTAGTTTAGTAAAAATAACTTAACTTTTAACCAAAAAAAAAAAAACTTTAATTTTCTACGAACAACTTCACAGAAGTAAATAAATTGTAGAGCAAAAATGTTAGGGGAAACGGCCAAACGGGGCCTCTCTCCTATAAAAGTACTACAGATATGCGAATGACAGGAAAAATGGATATGTACATACGAGTATACGACCAAAGGGAAAATTTGTTTTGTTTTGGTTTAAGGCTTCAGAAGCCTTGTAGTAAATCAAAAAGTTGGACATTCGCGTATTCGCAATGCGCGTGAAGATAATGACTAATTTTTTTGCTTTAGGTAGATTAATGTCAATTTTACACAAGTATATGGGCTCCACACACAAACCGCATGATAGGGGTGTGGTTGTATCATTTTTATTTATATACTGCAACTCCGTGTTTTTTTTCTATTTATCCCGAACCATGGTTAGAACTCAGAAGAAGACGAGAAAAATTAAACACTTCATAAAATGGGAGAAAACAAAATGGGATCCAAAATTTGGAACTACTATATTATTGTGAGTCACGTGGCATCCTATTTGTAAAAAGACAATAACATTTAATTGATTCAAAATAAAAATAAGAAAGAAGATTCAAAATCTCTCACTAATGCAAAGACTGCTAATTTAAAAAATGGCAATTTCCTACTCCATCTCAGTTGATTTGCACCTTAATGAATCACGTACACATTCGACCCCACAAAGATATCAGACATTTAATAACAATTGAAAGGTAGTAATACTTTAATTACTCTGCGCCTGCGGTCTCTTTCGAACATGGTGGTTGAATAATAGTAGCTGGCTTCAGATTTTTTAATGTCTCAAGTTCTCTATATGCATGAGAGTTTAAAAATACACTCCTTGGTTATGTCCTTATATTAGTATTTGAAATTTAAACGCAAGGGTTCATAAGAATATAGCTATTTGTCACATTCTTCTCAATTACATATCCCACAATTTCGCAAGTGAAGTGGAGTGCAGTTGGTACGAAGGTACCTCCGTTATACTCCCATGGACACATAAGCAGGGTTCGATTCCGTAAGCACTCATCCCTCTCCGTAAGTTCTCTAGAATAGAATAGATTAGGTTTAACGAATGACAAAATAATTAAAAAAAAATTTACAATCCCACAATTTTTGAGAATATACGTTTTTCTCGAAAGAATATTTTCTATAAATGAGATTTTATAATTATTTGGTGCTTCACACATATTAGGATGGGAGATGCTCATCTCCTTGCAGAGCGGTACAGATCTGCAGCCAATCGGGCTGCTCATCTCGGTAAATTGACGATTCGGATCTTAATTGAGGAATGGACAGTTCAGATTTGTACACGATTTATATGCGCTCAGATTCAATCCAAATTGTCCATGCTGAGGTGAACGACCTGATCGACCGCTCTGCACCTGCTCGACAGGAAGCTGCTCGGTAGCATCCTGGGCATATTAGAACCAGTCGCCAATTCAGTTTGTTGCAGATGTTATACATGCCACCTTGTTACTATTAAGCTATAAAATATGAATCAATCTGTCATTGATATCACCATCTAGGTGGTAGTCCATCTGGTGGAAATCACCACCTCTCTTTAACATTTGTGCCGGTTCGGGCCCCGGGAGGCATATTTGTGCTGGCAACCGGTGGTGTCATTAATAGGTTTTATTTCGAACCCATATGTGGATCGAAGAGGGGGATTTCTCACCGTTGTGCACTAAGTGGTGCCGTGGTGACGGCCCGTTCTCCCGGACGGTAGCTATAGCTTAAACCGAACATTCCATTGACGGGTACGGAGCCCCTATGATCACACTCAAGTGAGAATTACTACGCTGGTCGCCCCCCTCCCACCCTTTTCCCAGTCAAAAAATAAAAATAAAAATCTGTCATTGATATCTTCCATTATCGTCAGTATCGCAAACACTACAGAGTATATAGACGACAAAGAGAAAGATTAACGTAGATAGCTAGCTATCATTTGACATTATCGCTACTTGTGCTTAAAGAAAGTATCATCATATATAAGAAAATAAAAGGAAGGAGGCCAAAATCTTATTTATTTTTTCATGTTTATTTGGCCAAACTTTTTGAGTTTTCGCACTACTTTTATTGATTGAAACTATTACGGACCATTTGGCTCGAGGGATTTCATAAGAAAATAAAAGAAAGGATTATTTTTTCTAGCCAAATATTTGAATTGAGTGTTTTGGTGAGAAATTGAGAGAAAAAATTATAAATAAAATTATTGATTTGACTCTTTCCCCTTCTCAACATCCAAAGGGATGGTTAATGTTCTTTATCGTCACATTTGTCATACTTTAGTACTTATCCGACAACCACAATTCACAAATATATTAGTGTCAAATAAATTGGAAAAATATAGATTACAGCGTTAGACAATTTATTCCATCATTATGACGTACAGTCGCCTCCATCATTAGTGATTGAAATTTCTCACTATATTTCTAACCTTTGAATTCGATTTTGTAATTCTCTTATATTGATCATCATCATAGTACGTCGCATGCATAAATGTTTAATATTGCATCATAAGTTTAATATAATTGGTCTCACGTAACCAGCTTTATTAAATGTTGATGTCAACATAATTATCATAACCAGCTTTAATATTTTTCCTAATATCATGACCAGCCGTAATACAGAAAGTCTAATGGCACAGCAATTTGTGCACAAATTTTTATGTGGGGCCCACTACGGATCCCACACAAGTGATTCGAGCCGTTCATTATGTTTAAAACATTTTTTCAAGGGCTCTGCGAAAAATAATCCGATACCTATAAGTGTTTGATTTAATCATCTAACTTTTCATTCAAGTTTTTAGTGAATGAAAAGTTAGATGATTAATGCCTTGTTTGGATTGAGATTTGAAATTTTTTTTGAAAAATAGTGGGGGTAATAAGTGGAGAGTGATAGAGAGGGAAATGTTGAAAATAGGAAGAATCTAGGGAGAATCTAGGGGGTATTTTTTGAAAAATTCTTTTTAAAAAGCAAAAGGAAAAAGGCATAAATCAAACACTTATAGGTATCGGATTGAGCTGATTTTTGGCGGAGTCCTTGAAAAAATGTTCTAAACATAATGAACGGCTCAGATCACTTGTATGGAACCCGTAGTCGGCCCCACATAAAAATCTGTGCACAATTTGTGCACAGACTGCTGTGCCAGTAGACTGGTTCGCGGTAATAATACAACAAAAACTTACTACCAATAAAGAAAAAATATTACTAATAACAATTAAAGGAAAATACTTCCTTAGTTTTATCCCATAAGTTGCTTATTAAACAAGGACTGATTTAGTGGTAATTTATTGTCCTATTCCCTTTTTTATTTGAACAGGAGCTTAACAAAATAAAATTAAATAAACTAAGGGGTTTGGCCAAGTAATTGTGAGAAAACAATAAGTCCTCTCCATGAGATCGGAGTTGGGGAGCTGTTGTGCCTTGAGGGACAGCAGCCTACTACCTCGGGAAAAAACGATATCGTCCCGAGCAAAAAACTTGATCCGAAACATTCACTTGAAAGATCTTAGCGCTTACTATGGCCCTGTTAAAAATCAAGTAAATCAAACATTGATAACTTAGTGAACGAATCATCTGTTTTAAGTGATGTTAGCAAAGTCTAAAATATTTAGCCAAAAATTTAGTCAAAAAAGTGATTTGATCACAAGGTTATCGATGTTTGATCGACTTCATTTTTTGCAAGGCCATAGTACGTGATGAGATCTTTTAAGCAAACGTTTCAGATCAAGTTTTCAGGCTCGGAACGATATTGTTTTGTCCTTGGACAGCAGGCTGCTATCCCTCAAGGTACAGTAACCCCCCTAAGTCCCATGAGGTTATAGATTTCATTCCCACAAAGGCCGAACATTCCAAACCTTGAGGCTACTAAATGTTATGCCTGGTCATTACCCTCAGAGTCCCAGAATTAATCGGGGTGCATGCAAACTGACTCGGATATCCGATTATCAGATGGAGGGGAAAAAAAAAAAAGGTTACCTAAAAATTGTGCACCAAAATTTTTGACTCGAAAAACAAAAAGAAAAGGAAAGTGCACAAAATTCCCCCACCGCACAATTGGTAAATTCAAGATACACATATAAGCTGTACACAATTTTTAGAAACCGAACCCGAAGGTGGAGATTCTGAACATGGCACCTTCCTCCTCCTCTCTCTCCTCTCCCTCTTCTTCCTCCAAATCCTCTCTCTCTCCTCCCCCCCTCCCTCTTCACCACCCTCCCCACTTCACTCCCGTAAGTAAAACCCATGTACACATACACAACCCCTTATTAATTCTGTCTATTCGTGCTTAAAATTTGGATTGTAATCAGTTTTCTGTTTCTGTTTTTGATTGATTTCCTGTTTCTGTGTTTATATTAACAGATACAGGAATGCGAAAGAGAAGAAAACGATGACGGCGACGAAGAAGAAGAAGAACTCGAACGACGTACCAAGAGAGAGGTTGAAACCGAATCGAATCACCACCCCACGCCGCTCCACCACCACCACTCCGAAAACCGAACCAAACAAACGGCGAGACGACGGCCGGAATCCGTCGCCGGAATCTCCTGCAACGAGTGCCTGCCGAGCAACCGTGACAAGTTCTCCGTGGTCCCCCTCGACAACAACGGTGTCAGCCCCAACGGCAGGTTCAAATCCATCCTGTTCTCCCTGACCAAGAAGAGCCCCAGGACGACGACGTCGTCGGTGTCGTCCGACGCGGCTTCGCCCGCGGTCGAGCACTGGAAGATTGCTCTGGCGGAGCTCTCGCACAAGCTGATCCACGCGACCAAGAAGCGAGACGACGCCGTCCTGGAAGCTTCCAGGCTCAAGCACTCCGTGGCCGAACTCGAGAAGAAACTCGACAAGCTCGAAGCCTACTGCCACGACTTGAAATCGGGGCTCGAAATTTGCTCGAATCACATCCAGCCCCCCCGTCTTTCGACCAACTCTCACCCCAGTCCCAACAACAAATTAATCGAGCATTTCTTAGTCTGCGTCGCGGAATCTCGATCCTCCGTCCGTCTCCTGAGCCGTTCGTTAACTCTCCAGTTGCGCCACGCGGGCCCCAAGATCAACGACCGGCTCTCTCTCCTCCTCCAGCCCTACGAAATCAAGCTCTCTCTCTCCAAAAACCCCAGGGCCATCACCTTCTACCTCGAGGCCCTGCTGAACAGGGCCTTCTTCGACGACTTCGAGTCGATCGGGTTTTGCAAGTCCTCGGTGTCCCAAATCCTCAACCCGGTAGCCCGATCCGAGTCTAACTTCGCGTCGTTCTGCCGGCTGCGGGGGCTGACGTGGGAGGAGGTGCTGAGCAAGGGGACGAGGCACTTCAGCGAGGAGTTCAGCCGGTTCTGCGACCGGAAGATGAGCGAGGTCGTGGCGATGCTGGGGTGGAACCGGGCGTGGCCGGAGCCGCTCTTGCAGGCGTTCTTCGGCGCGTCGAAGGGCGTGTGGTTGGTTCATCTGCTGGCTAATTCGGTGCACCCGGGCCTGCCCGTGTTCAGGGTGGACAAGGGGGTCGGGTTCGACCCGGTTTACATGGAGGATATGGGCGGGGATAGGGCGAGGGGGTTGGTTCCGGGTGTGGTTCGGATCATGGTCACGCCTGGGTTTTATGTCTATGGGAGTGTGGTCAAGTGCAAGGTGCTTTGCAGGTATCAGAATAACAATGGAAATATCAATGGTGGTGGTGAAAAGGGTTAAAGTTTAAACCAAGAGAAATTTTTGGGTATCAGTTGGAAACCATGTGACCGTGCCTGAGTTGCCCATCCGAACTGTTCAAAAGTGTGTTGAACGGTTCTAATGCGCAGATCAAACACTAGCTGGTATTCATCTGGCATTGAAAAATTTCTCTTAAACCAATGATTAGCTTTGTGGAGAAAAGGCTTATGTGGGGGTGATTAGTGGGTTGTATTTTTTTAAGTTTTGTGGTGTCTATAATGTGGTTTTAGTGGCGATATTTGTTGGTTGGTTGGGTATGTTTTTTGGATAATGGGATTCTTGAATTTTGGGAGAAAGTCAAAAGGCTTTGGCATTTTGCAGTTTAAAATTTTGTTTTTGTCCATCCTAGATGGATCTTGCTTTATTGGATAATGCCATTTAGCAACTTTTTTACTCCATACAATTGGAGCATTTTTTTTATGCAATTGTCAAAGCTAACAAGTTAGGACTACAGGATAACAAGATTTTCACAAAAAAAAAAAAAAAGGATAACAAGATGGATCCTGAATCATCGGATATGTGGTCCTGTCTATTTTTTTATTGTGCTGATTTTTTTTAATTTTCTCTTGCTCCACTAGTTTTGTTTATTTTAAAACATTTTTTTAATAAATCAAAGGTGAAATTCTCCTAAAAAGTTTGGCTATAGTTTGAGGACTTTTTAGGCAAGTTCTTTCTGCTAAATGTACTTGTAATCAATATATGCAAGGAGAATGACTTGTTTATGAATTTGTAATTTTGTGGACTTTAGCCCATTTAGTCCATTTAATCTATTTCGACAATATGAGAAATACAGCCTCATTATCATTTGATAGTTGTGGTTTACCCAAATCGTGGAATTGGGTTTCTTTTTTCATTTCGAGATTGACACAGCAACTGTTGAGGCTTATAATTTCATTTGTAGCTACCAGCCTACCACATCAATTTGGGAGGGTTGTTTTTTATTGCAATATTTTAATTGTATAGCTGAGCCAAAAAAATAAATTTATTTTAATTGTATACCATTTTCCTTGCCGTCTTTTGTTTCTTCTTGGTGATTGGATTCACAGAATATGTCCCATGGAATCTTCTTGTTGAAATTGAACATGATGGTACTTCCTTCCTTGTACCTGACCTTCGAAGCTCTACTACATCGTTATTTTTGAGCCCGGCTAGATACAACTGCGAATTTGTTACATGTAGTCAATTTATAAGAAGAAATTTTTTGGAAAAACCCTTTGAATTGATTATATGTAGCAAATTTACAATTATATTTAGCAGCACCCTTGTTTTTTTGCCCAAAAGATGAAACTACGGAGTATTTTTTTGCTTTGTTGGTTTACTGCCCAAGTGCCATTCCTTTCCTCGTGGTTCAGCCTTGTCGTCAGGAGAAATTTTTGGGTGCCAGGTGAGTACCATATCACCTAACCAACATGGTGTCCGAGCAACACATCCAAGCCGTTCAATAGTGTATTGGACGACCTAGATTGAAACACTATCTCTCCTCTTTCTCTCTTCAAATCCGAGCCGTCCAAAACTGAAATAGACGGCCCGAATGTGCTGAGAGAGCACCACGTGTTATCCGCTCGGCACTAAAAATCTTCTCGTCTTCTCTGGGGTTTTGCTCTGATAAAAAGTAAAACCTTCTAGGGTCCAGCAGATTGTCCCTCGCCGTGGTCCATGGACATAGTCACATAGTCGAAGGGTAACATCATTTCATCCTTCATCCAACAGCCTATATATGGTTCTATAGTTCTACTCCCTTTCTGCTCATGGTTTCTTCATTGATTCTTGACATGAATTTGAATTGCTTGTCAAAGCATTTAATCTCACACGACACTCTCAAAGAGGTTAGTGAATCTCTAATTCTCTCCATATCCGCAGTTTGGTTATGGAATGTATGGGGGCTGAAACAACTTTTATATATAATTATGTATGTACAGTATATATATGGACAAGTATCTATGAGTGAAAACATGTGACGATTCTAGAGAGAAAAAGGAAAAAAATTATGATTAGAAATATTATACGGTGGTTTTCAAATAATGCTCCCCACTCATGAAATATCAAATGTTAGTTTGTTTATCAAATCACTAGCAAAAAGTGATTGGTCCCACAATATTAACTAATGATACATGAGTTGAGACATTACAATATATTATTTTATCCACATAGGATAACTTTCCTATCCTAAAATCACAAGGCGAGTGGATGTAAGAAAAAAAGGACTTGTGTGGAATGGATGTGCGCACGTAGAGCCTAAACAGCTAATAGGTGATAAAAAAGGGCCGGCTTGGAAGAACTCCAAAAAAAATAAAATGAAATAATAATCAAAATCTGACGAGCCCAACAACTTTCAGTTGCCATCCAGAAGAATGAGATCCTGGGCTGAAATATTAGGCCTTGTCACTGTAAACCGGAGGGCTTTTTCTTGCAACACGTCCAGTTAGGATGGTATTTGCAAACACAATACCCAATAGAATAAAAGTACTCAAAGACACTACAAATGGACTGCGAAACGCTAACAAAACCCTAATCAGTACGAACACTGCAAATGGACTACAAAAACGCAAGACAGATCGCCACATTGTTTTACAAACAAAATGCATATTACAAAACCCTAACCAACGTACTTTAAACCTTAACTAAATCCTAATTAGTAGCAGCAGACTTCAAAACGCTAACGAAACGTTAAGATGCAGAAATAGAGTACAAAACTCTAAGCGTACCGGTTTGTGACGACGAGGAAGATGATGTTGATCACGACAAAGGCAACGACGACAGCAACGAAGGCAATGGGGACGAGGAGGAGGAAGGCAACGACGACGCTAATCTGTTCTGTCTCTCTCGTTTCTCTCTTTCTAAAGTGAATTTGAATTGAACCGGTTTTCCCTATTATATTTGAAGGCTATTTTTGTCAGCAGGCGCGTGGATTTGTGGGCTTACAAAATGTTGGCCTGGACTTGTGGGCTTACAAAAATTCTATGTGGACCTATCACCAAATCTTACTTTTTTTGTCAATCGAAAAACCAAATCAGTTTATTAATATCCGTCATACGGTATCTATAAATAATCCAATTACAGAGCAAACCATACAACAGCAACTGATAACCAAATCTGAGGCGACTCCATCGAACTCCAAAGCGTAATTGAATACTCCAATATCGAGCCATTACATAAGTAGCAGTCATGCCTCTGTAGGAGCCACCATCTGCTTCACACCATAAAATACATGGATTGGCAAACATGGAGCACATATCTAGACACTAGATGCCTCGAGATGGCGGAGCTCCATACCAAAGATAGCAGAAAACCTATGGAAATCAGCCTAACATGGGCCAAGCCTAGTCTGAGGCAGGAAGACGACCAGAACCGCAACGGGGAAGCTTCCGAGAGCCACCCCTAGAATCCGCCGCCACCGAACTCCAGCCAAACCCCCAACCACCACTTATAAAAAAAAAAAACACAAAAAAAAACAAAATCGCCGCACACCACTAACCACACGCCACCTCCACCTCCACCGCTAAACAAATCCAGACCAACCCAACCAAACCCTGCCAAAAACATAGATATACTGGATCTCGGATCGTCGGCACACATGAGGACAAACACCTAGCTATTAGGCACGAAACCAGAGACCCCCAGAAGTGATTTCCGGCGGCAATAGCCCTCGCGTCCTGCCACCAATTGCAGCCCCTAGCTGTTAAGCACAAAACCGGAATCCCCCAGATGTGAATCCCTGCGGACGAACGGTGGTGGTGGAGGGAGGAGATGCACGGACAGGGTGCTCGAGGAAAGGGAGGAAGGAGATGGACGAGGAGGCCCGGGGGAGGAGGCATCTCCCCCCCACCCCCCACATGGTGAAAGAAGCTGCTGCATAATCCTAACTGATGAAAAGTTGAGAGAGAGGAAATAAAAATGTTGGCCCAGATCTTACAATTACTATGGGGTGTTTTTTTGTTTTTTTTTTTACAAAAGATAAACTACATTAATATCAAATAAGAAAGTACATCCATACCGATCATACACATAAGCGTACCAATAGCTCTATACAACAAACAACACAACGCAACATAACCCAGCTAAAACAAAAACAAAGACCCAACTTAATAAACCAAACAAACAAGGCTAAAACATCACCCCACAACCAAGTCCCTAACACTGAACACATGATAAATAAAACCTGCAAAACAAGGATTCGGTGCAGTGAAATAGATAAATCAAATAACTACACGAAAATGTACAAATGGCACACGGGGCCTACTTTTGAATCCCACAGAAATAGTCCAAACCGTTCATTAATTAATTTTAAAATAATTTTTCAAATGGTTCTGCAAGAAATCAGCTCAACTAGATATGTGTTAATGGATGATCCAATCTTCCAAGTTTCATCCACAATTTATTAGGATTCTAAATTTTGAATAAAAAGTTGGAAGGTTGGATCAACAACTTAAACATATTCAGTTCAGCTGATTTTTGAGAAGACTATTTGAAAAATTATTTTAAAATTAATGAACGGGTTTAAATTGACTATTCATGTGAGACCCAAAAGTGGGCCCCACGGGTGGATGTACATTTTCGGTGCCAATAGTCGGGTTCTTATTCTAATGATAAATCTACGTAGTATTCCGTAGATGATACTGATGGATGGTTTAATTGGGTCACTTGTTACGTCAATTAGTTAGTGAGCATATTAAGATACGTGCACAAATAGACGCTTTAACAATCAAATTGTAACATTAAGGCCCCGTTTGATAACGGATTTGGGAGTTGGGATTGGAGTAATAATTCCATGGGATTATTAATACTTTGTTTGGTAACAAAAAAAGGTTCGGACTATTAGTCCGTTGGGATGCCGAATCCGGGGATTAGGGGGTATTAGCAATACCCCGTGGGACTTGGTATTCGTAGTCCGATCCCAACCCATTCTCATTACTAATCCCTTTTCATTACCAATTTCTTCTATCAATCCAATCCCATCATCTAATTCCATCTCAAACAAACATGATATTAATAATCCTATCATCTAATCACATCCCAAACAAACATACTCATTATCAATCCCTTCTCATTAATAATCCCATCTCATTTCCAATCCCAATCTTAATCCCATCTCCTTACGAATCTCATCTATTTATCCCCATTATCAAACGGGACCTAAAGACCTGAATTTTTCAACTCTGGATATCATGTTAGAATAATCATCTGACCACGTTTAACAATAGAGAATTGGTACAATTCATATTCATGACATCCGGATTATAAAACTGTTCATGAAAGTAAATCGTATAGTGAATCGGGACAATTTATTTTCACGACTATTTTCATAGTTCGGATGTCGCCGATCCCATCCTTTTTTTTAACAATTGCTTACACAATCTTGCACCCGCACCCACATGCATCGGAGACAATTATAGTTCTCCTTTTTTGTCTAATAAGTCAAATGACTTGTTTAAATATTTCCGCATTTGTTAGTCTTTCATTGTTTTTTTGTGGATTATTATTTTGTCATGACGAGAAGAATTAAAAAATGAAAAATTACAAGTGGAGCTTAATTTTTTTTGAATAAAGACTACAAAATTGGCTTATTTTTATTTTTATTCAAAAAAATTGAATTTCGATCGTAATTTTTTACTTTTTTAGATTTCTCTTGTCATGAAGAAATAATAATTTACAAAAAATCGACGAAAAACTAACAAATGCAAAAAGAAAAATTTGAATAAGGACCAAAAAATAAGCCATTTGGTTTATTAGGCCAAAATTAATTAGTCTTCTTGGCAAAATAAACTAAATGGCTTTTTTTTTTTTATCTTTATTCAAATTTTTGTCGCATTTGTTAATTTTGCGTTAAATTTTTGTGGATTATTGTTTTAATTAGACAAGAGAAATCAAAAAAGTAAAAAAATTATGGTCCAAACTTATTTTTTAATAAAGACGAAAAAATTGACTTATTGACTTATTTTGTCTTTATTAGAAAAAATTGAATTCCGATTGTATTTTTTACGTTTTTTAAATTTCTTTCGTCATAATAAAATAATAATTTATAGAAATTAACGAAAAACTAATAAATGTAGAAAAAAATTAAATAAGGGAAAAAAATACCGACTTGTCTCCTTTTTCCTCCATGGATTCTTACATCATGCCTTCCGTCACCCCTGCCTTCCTTTCAATTATCTGGCATCAGAGTCCCTTTCGATTTCCTCATCCTTTTTCATCGAGAAATTTTTTGGATGCCGGGTGGTATCACATCACCCGGCTGACGTGACGTTTGAGTAACACATTTGAGCTGTTCAAAAATGTATTGGACCACTCAGATTGAACTATTCTCTTTTCTCTCACCTCAACACTCTCTCTTATATTTCTTTCTCCTCTCTCTCTTTTCAAATTTGAGCCGTCCAAAACCAAAATGGACAACCCGAATTTACAGGCATCATGTGATACCCGGCACCGAAAAACTGCTCCTGTTCATCACTCACATGTCTAGTGCCATTATGCAATTATTCAGTTGACCCTACCTAAGCAAAACTTTATTAGTGCCATTACACAATTATTGTTGACACTAAGCAAAATTACTATGGTGCTCCCTAGCGGTATAGGAGCATTATACTCCTAATAAATATTGATCATTAGATTAAAAATAGGTAAATCACAACTTTTAGATCAAAATTATCAACAAAAAGTAGAGTGATTTTGTTAAAAACGAGACGGTTTATGAATTTTTTACCAAAAAATATAGTATTATTTACTACAGAAACAAGTTTTATGTATCATTCACTTAGATAACACTTCCTATCTTATACGGCTAAAGTTACCATTCACTAACGTAACACTTACCATTCATTAAGGCAAACTGTGAGATCAAGGATGAAACCAATTGGATTCAACGATTAGGAACAATGGGAGTATGGTGCTCCCAAACCGCTTGGGAGCACCACAGCCGGATTTGACCCAAAGGAAAGAAAACAGAGAAAGAGAAAGACAAACAGAACAGGTAAATATCTATATAATAACGAAGTTTAGCTTTTTAATCTTATCTTATAATATACATTAATCTAACGAGTGGCCTCTATATTCCTACATCTCCTTAAAAGGAACGAGTACAAATAGAGAAAGAGAACACAAGCTACAAAGACACTTCCAGGGAGAGAAACAGAGAGAAAACAGAGCAACACTGAGAGAAAACATATTTCTTCATCATCAGCTCTGAAATTCAGGAATTCAAGCTCTATTGCATTGAAAACTTGAGATTTCCAATTGGGCCGATAACATGGACGCAGGAGGAGGAGAGAACTTAATGCGTGCAATTAGTGCACGTTTGAGCAGTTCTAACATCTGGAAAAGCAGCGGGAGAGAGGGTTTCTCTTTCTCTTCCAGTGAAGAACAGGATGAAGAAGCACTGAAATGGGCATCCTTGGAAAAACTGCCAACATTTGCGAGGATAAGGACTGGAATTCTGAGCGAAGAAGAGGGGCGAATAAGAGAAATCGATGTCAAGAAACTTGGGGCGATGGAGAAAAGGAATTTGGTGGAGAGGCTTGTGAGAATTGCAGAGGAAGGTAATGAGAATTTCTTGCTGCAGCTCAAGGAAAGAATCAACAGGTAAATCTTGCTTATTTTTATTCCTCAAAATTGAGAGTCTATTATTTATACTTCTCATCTTTCAGTACTGTAATAATAACATATTTTGCTCTGCTTTGGTTTCCTCTGTTTTGATGTTTCTTGAAAAAACTTGATGCAGAGTTGGGATTGCTTTTCCGAATATTGAAGTGAGGTTTCAGAACTTGAACGTTGATGCAGAGGCCTATGTCGGCGGCAGAGCACTCCCAACAATTTTCAACTTCTTTTTTAATGCTTTCCAGGTAAAAAATTTCTCCCATATCACGCACACAACCGAGGGAAAATATAAGGAAGAACTACTAGTAGTTAATTTCCTTCACCCACTTTGTGCTGACATTTTTATTTGTTTTTTACTCCTACGTTAATTTATTACCGTAATTAGTGGGATGCTTACTATATTTATATTACTCCACTATGCTTTGTTTACTATATTTATATTACTCCACTATGTTTTACTAGTTATATTATTACTCCATTAGTTGGTGGGGTGTATATTATATTCTAGTTAGTGGGATCTAAATTCTATATATTATATACATATAGTATATCCAAATAAGAGAGTATATAAAAGTCATTTACCCAAAAAAGAAGAAGGAAAAAACAGAGTCTAAATAAACTTCTTTTTAAGGAGTGTCATGCCTATTTAGAAAGCAACCTCAATGTCAAGGGAGTGAAAAATACATGTCCATAATATTTTCACTTATGCGCCTTTAATCTCTCTTTTCGAGAATGCTCTTTGTGGCTAAATCTTTAAAGATTCGCTAGTTATATTTATATTACTCCACCAGTTAGTGGGGTGTATACTATACTCCTACTTAGTGGGATGTACATTTTATGTTATATATAGTAGGAAAAGTCTATAATATACACCCATTAAGAAGGTATACCATACGCACCTATGTTATGGTTTATTCATAACATTTTAGTGTGTTTCCTAACTTTTGTTTTAGAATTTATAACCTTTCAGCAGTATAATTCGTAACATTTTCATTATGATTCATAATATTTTGGTGTATCTCGTAATCTTTATACTATTCGTAACTTTTTAGCAATACAATTTGTAACATTTTCTCTATAATTTATAATATTTTAGGGTTGCATATAATACACACCCAAATAAAGGGGCGTACTATAGTCTTTTCCTATATTAGCATCCAAACAAGAGAGTATATAATAGTCATTTACCCAAAAAAAAAAAAAAAAACCCAGCAAAAAACAGAGTCTAAATAAACTTCTTTTAAAGTGCTTGTTGGAACTCCACCGGAGGCTCTCTCTAAAAAACTTCAAACCCTAACCGCCAATAGCCCTTCCTCTCTTCCCCTTCTTAGGTGGCGAGAGGGGGAAAGATCATTCTCCTCCGATCTCTCTCCCTTTATTCTCTTCCCCCCACCGTCAAACTGTCTTCTCTCTCAATCCCGCGACTGAAGTTCAGGCGTTCATTGAGAACTTTTTAGCTAGTTCGTTTCCCGGCGATATTTCGAGACTTT
>BPLS01000180.1:528458-545746 GCA_019656275.1 Rhododendron kiyosumense
AGAGAGAGATTTGATACAGAGTGAGAGAAGAAATCTCTGATATAAAGTGAGAATGAGGAATGAGGTATGAAAGGCAACTGGGTATATGTTACCGTTAAAGAGCATTTTTGTCTAAAATTTGGCAAAAGTATTGACATGTACATTGCAACAAACAGTACTCAAATGGAAGGGTGCTCCTTGGATAACGGTAGAAGATGAGGGGGTGTATATAGACGTTTTTAAAGATTAGGGAGTGTCCGTATCTAAACCGAATAAATGAGAGGGTGTTCATGTAATTTCACCTAAACTTAAATTAAGTCTAAGAAAACGCAGGCCCAATTGTTTGTGTATGGTTATAAAATTATTAGTGTGGCAAATGGGCCAAAACCCACGTACCCAAGGTTTTGGGGATTTCAGCCACTCCATCCAAAAAGAAAAAAGAAAAACTGCGTCGTTTTGCTCTCCCCAACTCCCCAAACCCCTGACGACGGTTTGGGGTCTGATAGGAAGACGATAGCCAGGGAAACGGCAACCATGGAAGCGACTGCCTCCGTTCCTCCATTGCCGTGCAACTCGACGGCGCAACAATGGAAACGCAACAGCCGTTCCTCCATTGCCGTACAACTCGGCCCACAATCGTTGATGGTGCACCACCGACGCCGCCCACAACCGTTGATGGTGCACCACCTACCTCTTCGAACCACCGGTAAGATTCTATCTGCATTCTTAAGGGTTTGATTGTATCTGCATTATTACACGTATCGGTGGCAAAGGGCAAAAGTTCGGACAAAACTCAGGAACCAAACCCTTCATCTTGCGGATAAAAAAAAAAACCCCTTCATCGTGAATCTGTTTACCCACGGGCACTGTAGATCCCTTTAACCTCACCCAAAAATAACCATATTGCTTTTTAAAAATAAAAAAACCATTTCATAGGCCACAAGTCCGCCTTATAGTTTTGTAAAGTCTTGTAAAGTCAAAAGTCCACGTAACCTAAACCCTAAGCTACCTTACGAAAGTGTTTAAAACCCTAAATCGGTAAATCCTATGAAAGTGCCTAAACCACTAAAACCCTATAATAGGAAAGTGCACCCTAAAACCTAGGGTATCCCACGCTAGTGTAATCTACTTTAACCTATGGTACCCTATCCTATAATAAAAAAGTGCACCCTAAAATATTATAAAAATGCCTGAACCCTAAGATACCCTACCCTACTCTAAGGTACCCTAAAATGAATTTGAGGCCTTACAAAATTAATAGGTGAACTTGTGGGTTTATGAAGTTCACATAATGGACCTAAGACTAATTTTCTTAAAAAAAAAATCCTTTCTCCTCCTCCTGCAACTTTCACCGGTCAACGAAAAATTCAATTGAGGAAAAACCTTTTCTCCTGAATTCTTCTGCAACTTTCACCAGTCAACGTCGTTTCGATCCCATACTTAGCTGGTTAACCTATCAAAACGACGTAGTTTTATTTTTGTGAATGGAGTTGCTGAACGTCGTTTTGGGAGGCCGCAAACTGCAGTCTTTTTAATTTCCTCACTGCAGGGACTTGGAGTCTGACTTTTTCACCTTCTCAACCTTGGCTACTTGAAGGGATAATTTTTCTTTCATCTCTCAATAAATTATGTTCATTGTTTTCATAGTTTAAACCCCTTGTATATGAGTATCTAATTAAACCCATTTGTTCCTACCTCAAAAAGGTATATGCATTGCACTTTAATTTTGGTTCAAATTTCCCGAAAATTCTTAATGAACAGGCCTATTTTCTTCAACAAATTAAAACCAACCATAATAAATATTGTCTACAACCCTGAGGGTTGGTCCAGGTTGTTGGTGGGTGTGCACACAATGGTTTAGTGTTCGACTTTTGAGGCCAAGCCGCAAGAATGTAAATTCTTGAGAATTCCTAGTCCTGGTGTGGATGATCTGGCTTTGACTAGATCAGGGAGATGATTGGCCAAGGTGTGCGAAAACTGACCATCCAGTTTGGATTATAACTCATGAATTGAAGTTTGGATTAACTCATGAATATAACTCACTTACCCAAAAAGAAAAAAAAAAACTCATGAATATAACTCATGAATTAAGGTTTGGATTAACTTCAACTCCAGTTTCATAACTGGTGGCTAAGTAAAGATTTATACTCTTTAGGCTTTACCTTTGGACTCTCTGACTTCTACCCAGAATATTTTGGTAGTGGACAAACTTACGTGCTTAATAGCTTGAGCATGGTCCAAACATGCTCAAGCTCATTTTGAGAGTCAATTTTCCTTCATTTAATTTCCAACATTTCCTGCTGACAAAGGCTTTAGCAGGAAAACTAAAATTCCTTCTCTTTTGCATGATATATTTTGAAGAAAACCGTTTAATAGTGACAAAGTTAGAACTATGGGTCCACAACTTTCTTGGTAACGGAATACTAAGAAAGTTATAGGAAAGTTCATTTTCCCATCCCATCTGTCCAAGTAAACAAGGGCTCTATGTTAAACATGTCTTGTTATAATGTGTTGACAATTCCTATGGTTTTTAATGGTAATTAAGCTATTCATAATTAGTCTGTCTTACGTGTACTTGTATTTTTATCTCAATTCTGAACTCAACCCCTGTGAATACTTTTTAGCAAAAGGAAAATACTTGCATCCATCCAATGAGTGCAGGCCCCCATAAGCATTGTGTGCACATGCATCGATTTCAAAGATGTCATCTTCTAACTAGGTTTTAGGAGCTTCTTTTATCTTGTGATCTTATTACATAATTTTTGCTGGAACAAAATCTTACATAATCTTATTATATATATAATTTTTTTTCAGGTTTCAGGAAATATAACTTACAACGGTCATGGTATGAATGAGTTTGTCCCACAAAGGACATCAGCCTACATAAGCCAGCATGACCTGCATTTAGGAGAATTGACAGTAAGAGAAACACTAGCTTTCTCAGCTAGATGTCAAGGGGTCGGACAACGTTATGGTAAGTGATTACTCAGATATTTTAGCTGTCTTCAAAAACTTTAGAGACAAATTTTGCATTTTCAGGGACAAATTTTATTCGTGGTCAAAAACCGAATTTGTTGTAGTGAATTATGATATAAAAAGGAAATTAAAATCTAAAATTATAAATAAAGTTACATTTGATCATCAAGTCAAATAATTTTACCTTCATTCTTGAAAGTTGCTCTTGATTTTTCACAAAACAAAATAAAATTTAACCATTTAGGTACTACAGTTAAACAAAAGAAGAAAAATATAATAGGGTCGATTCTGCCGAGCTATTACTTCATAAATATAGCATTTTGATTTGTGGAATGATAATTGGTCTTAATCATTTGGCTTAAATTTGTGTGTGTTTGTGTTTTTTTTATAGAAATGCTAACAGAATTATCCAGGAGAGAGAAGGAAGCCAACATTAAGCCAGACCCAGATCTAGATATTTTCATGAAGGTAAGCAAATAGCTAAGACTAGTTTCCACCACCAAGTACGGAAAAGTGCATCTTAATTCCCATTAAGGAGTAACGCATTTTTTAATTACAACTAAGTCTAGGCGGGTGCTGAGAACGTTCTCAACTCAACATCTGAGAACGAATTACCACTAAATCTAGATGTGTGTTGAGAATGTTGAGTACGAATTACTACTAAGTCTAGGTGTATGTTGAGAACGTTCTCAGCTCTGAAATATCCAGAGTTGCCATGATTACCACTAAGTCTAGGCGTGTGCTAAGAACGTTCTTGAGAACGTCATCAATGATCAACATCGGTGGTCAACGATCAATGCTGATAATTGGTCAACAGTTAACAATAGTGGTGGAGGAGTATTTTTTGTGTAACAATTTGACTTACCTAAAAGCGTGTATTTCATAATTTGGGCTTTGACCCGGTGGGAATTTACTTTAAATTTTCTATACCTACATGTAAATTGCCCTTATTATCAATTTTGTGGCCTCGCACAAATTCCAAAACCATTTTTTCAAGAACAAAAAACTGAATGTTTCTATATCTTACAATTTTGCGAGGGAAGTGTTTTGAGAATTCAGAAACATCTCTGCAACATTTTCTTCAGAATTACTTACCACAAAAAAAAAAAAAAAAATTATGCCTTTTTTTTGGGACTGAACCAGATATTTTGGTTTGGGAATTATGTAAACCGGAACCGGTTGAGACACAACCGGTCTAGTATTAATCGGTTTAGCCGGTTTCGGTCCGGTTTGGCATTGTGACCCTTGTGGGTTACATATTGGGCCAAGCCCAGTAAAAAAATTAACTTTGGGCCGATCAAACCATAGAGCAGCAGAGTTGAACCATCGCTGGAGGCTGGAGCAGAGACTGAGAGAGTGACTCACAACGATCTTCTTCTCCACTTGTTGTTCATGGTTCGTTGCAGTCTTGCAGAGAGAGAGAGATCTGGAAATGATTTTAGGGTTTGTGTTTATACTAATTCAGTGAAAAATAAACAATAGGTTGTATGGCCGATTGGTAAGGTGTGGCTGTGCTAAGGCTGGGCCGTTGGGGTCCCGAGCCCCCCCTCCTTACAATTTTTACTTATAAGCATAAAACCGGTCCGGTGTATAAGTCCTTCATATTGGGAACCTGACCGAAATATTTTCATAGTATTATTTAAAACTGGACCGGAACGGTTCTCTTTGAAAACCGAAAAAATCAGCCGATTCGGTCTGGTTTTTTCGATTTTTGAAACAGCCCTATTCAGAATGATGTTTCGAAAAATTCCTGAAAAACAATTTATGAACTTATGAGAACCTTAAATTTTCTGAAAGTGTTAACGCAAATATAATTCTTAAAATATGTTTTCTTCTGCCATAAATATACTTCTCTGTTGTTTTCCCATGTAGTTTTTGTGAATCAGTTGTGCATTTGTGTTTTATGCTAATATAGTTGTACTCTATTAATAATCCAGGCAGTATCACTAGAAGGTGAGAGGGCCAGTCTGATGACCGACTATATAATTAAGGTACTTGATTGAAATCCCAACTAAACGAAAAATAGTGTTTTAAGCATTTGTGAGAAATTGGGTTATATATATATCCCTCCATTTCTCATATCATGTATTTACAGATATTGGGACTGGACGTTTGTGCTGACAGTTTGGTGGGTGATGCAATGCTCAGAGGCATTTCTGGTGGACAAAAAAAACGAGTCACCACAGGTAAAAGCATTCAACAATAGAAACATTGTAGTAGTAAAAATACAAAAAAAAAAAAAAAAAACCCTGTTTACGATCCTAATGAGTTCTCACTTTTGTTTAATCTTGCGGTTTTGGATCTTTACTTCTTTGTTATTAGAATTTCAGTAAAGCACATTTATTGCAATCCGTGAATTAACCTTCTCCTTTATTGTGAAAAAATTTTTGTTTCGAGGAAAAGTGATGCATGGATTAGTATATCACGTCATTCATTGATTTCAAGCTAGCCACTATAAAAAGCAATAAAAAAAAAAAATGAAATGTTTACTAGTATTTTGGACCGGGTATTCTAAATATCTGGACAAATATACTGCAGGGGAGATGATGGTTGGACCAGCCAGAGCGCTCTTCATGGATGAGATATCTACTGGGTTGGACAGTTCTACCACTTTTCAGATTGTGAACTCAATCAAGAACAGCAGTCATATCCTTCAAGGAACCTGTGTTATCTCTCTCCTCCAGCCGGCACCAGAAACTTACAACTTATTCGATGACATAATTCTCCTCTCCGACGGTCAAATTGTTTACCAAGGCCCGCGTGAGAATGTGGTTGAGTTCTTTGAACACATGGGCTTCAGGTGTCCAGAGAGGAAAGGAGTGGCTGACTTCCTACAAGAAGTACGTTATTTCTTCAAAACTCAAAAGTATTCTCTGAATACTACTCCATTATTCTGCTTTTGTTGACAACTCAATATTCTGTTATGTTATGTGAA
The DNA here is from genome assembly GCA_019656275.1 of Rhododendron kiyosumense. Classification (NCBI taxonomy): domain Eukaryota; kingdom Viridiplantae; phylum Streptophyta; class Magnoliopsida; order Ericales; family Ericaceae; genus Rhododendron; species Rhododendron kiyosumense. Next base: position 534,349 of record BPLS01000180.1, read on the forward strand.
GTTTGATTCTTTAGACCAGTGGCAGGCAAAAAATGTTATTAGCGGGGTAACAATTAAACACAACTTCAACAAAAAATAAATAAATGAGTCGAATATGAACCTAGCAGTATTCGGCTCGGGAACCTAGAATATATGTATATCATGGGATTTTTATGAGAATTTTGTATATGTACATAATAAAAATTTTAGAATTTGTACAAGTATAAATGTTTAAAATTACTAAAAATTTATTTCTTCATATGTTTTTATTGTTAACCCTAGATGTTGCGTTATGGTTTTGCAAACTCCTAACAAGGAATTTGGTGAGAAGCACAGGTGACATCGAGAAAAGATCAAGAGCAATACTGGGCAAGGAGAGATGAGCCTTATAGTTTTGTTACTGCAAGGGAATTCGCAGAGTCATTCAAGTCATTTCATGTTGGTCAGGAACTAGACAATGAGATTTCCATCCCATTTGACAAAGCCAAGAGCCACCCAGCGGCTTTATCAACTAGGAAATATGGAGTTAGTAAGAAAGAATTGCTGAAAGCTCTCATATCCAGAGAGTACTTGCTCATGAAGAGGAACTCATTTGTCTACATATTCAAGATGACTCAAGTTGAGTGGTTTACATTCCGAACACGTCAAAATTGTCCATATATATTCGATTGTTGTTTAAAAGTAAATTCTCCAACGCTTTTCAAAAACAGTTGTGGAAACACAAACACTCCTTGTTCTAATATATTGGATTAGTATTTAGTGAAAATGGTTTTCAAGAATTTGCGAACATCTTTATAATTAATATTGAAAATGGATTCTTTTCCTGAGAATTATGAAAAAAAAGTTTTGAGATTCATCAACCTAGCAAGGTTTTGGAAACTGTTCTGAAAACTTGATTCTGAAACAAGGATAAAACAAAAGGTCTCATTGTTAATTTTTTTTTGTGTGTGTCTATTTTTCAGCTTACGATAATGGCATTCATTGTGATGACGGTATTTTTAAGAACTAAGATGAGCAAGGAAACAACGGAAGATGGTGTGATTTTCCTGGGTGCTCTCTTCTTTACTCTCCTTCTCACTTTGTTTAATGGAATGTCGGAGCTAGCCTTGACAATCATGAAACTTCCTACCTTTTACAAGCAAAGGAACCTTCTCTTTTTTCCGTCTTGGGCATTCTCATTACCTGCATGGATCCTCAAGATACCAATGACATTTATAGAAGTCAGTATTTATGTGTTCACCACTTATTATGTGATAGGTTTTGATCCAAACGTCGGAAGGTAACTGTGTTTAACTTTTGTTTAGCTAGGCTTTGGTTATCCTATTTCATTTCAAAACTTGACAAATTCCTTAATGGCAGGTTGTTCAAAATGTACCTTGTGCTCTTTTGTATTAACCAGATGGCTTCTGGGCTATTCCGACTCATAGCCGGATTAGGACGAAACATGATTGTGGCAAACACATTTGGATCATTTGCATTAGTTACAATGGTTGTGTTGGGAGGATTTGTCTTGTCAAGAGGTAAAAAAAGAAGTGCCATACATGTATTAGCAATGTGCATATACAAATATAGATGTATTTTTTGGGTAAATGTAAGAATAACTTTCTCCGCCTCAGATAATATAAAGAAGTGGTGGATATGGGGTTATTGGGTGTCGCCTCTGATGTATGGACAGAATGCTATAGCAGTGAATGAATTTCTTGGACACAGTTGGAAACAAGTACGCATCATATTTTTTTATGTGGGCTACACAAAATTGAAAACTAATAAGAACTTATAATTCTCTTTATCTCCTGAAATTTGGAAATTCTGTGATATAGGTGCCTTCTAATTCCATGGAATCATTAGGCGTGTTGGTTTTGAAGTCTCGTGGGTTATTTCCAGAAGCACATTGGTATTGGATTGGAGTAGGAGCTTTGGTTGGATATGTTTTCCTATTCAATGGCCTATACACATTGGCCCTAGCATATCTCAGCCGTAAGTAGCCATATATGTTTTGTAATATGATGTTTTTGGCATGCACTAATTAGCAAAGCCTATTGAGTTTATGTGATTCAATACTTCAACATCTCTTACTTAATCGATCTACGCGGTGTAGCATTTGAGAAGCCTCAGGCAATTCTATCTGAAGAAACAGTGGCTGAGAGAAATTCTGTTAAAGCAGGAGAAGTTATTGAGCTATCCTCAAGAGGGAAGAGCTCTTCCGGTTGGTCATTTAGCTCTTGTTTTCCGTAATTTTCAAATAGGTGGGTATTTTGCTATAACATACTTGTTTCATAATTTTATAGAACAAGGAGATGAAGTTCAAACAAGTTTATCATCAAAATCAAGGTCTTCAAGAATCGGGAGCAATAGTGAAGATAACAAGAACATGCAGCGAGGAATGGTTCTACCGTTTGAGCCCCTTTCCATCTCTTTCAATGATATCAAGTATTCAGTAGACATGCCACAGGTATCTTCATTTTATGTTCAATTACGAGATACACAACAAAATTATATAGGTGACTAGTTGTTGGATAAAACATTCCACTTTAAATTGTTCATTCATTCTTTCCTGCATATTGTAGCTCTATATCTTCTTTTCTTTATAATTTCTACAACCTTATTTAATTTTTTTTCTGCATACAACCTTATTTAATTATAAATGAATATGTTGTAGTTTTGAGAATACTTTTGAATCTTTTTTATAAAAATACGTCACGGCTCTTTCTTATGGGATTGCCTAGGGCTTCATAATATTCAAGGTGTGAAGGAAAATAGTTAGTTTAGTTAGTTTAAGTTGTAAATGTACTGTTCATTCGAGTTTCATTTCGGATGTATTTCATTTGTGCTTTTTCTGTGTAGCTAGAAACACCTTTGTAGAACTTGTTCTTTCATCTTTTGGAAGCTGAGCTTCCTCATGTCGAAGTAGGGACGGATCCAGGAATATTGCTTAGTGGGAGCACTTGTTAATCATAATGGCGAGAGTTTATTTATTTTTAGTTAGCCACAGTAAGATCGTACAAAATTAAGGTGCCGTTCCACTTTCTTTTTAAGTACTTTTTTTTGTCCAATAAGAAGGCATGTTCTAGATTTGTGTGACCTTCTTATTTTTTAAGAACATCAGACCTTTCCCCGACAGCCTCCTGCGTGAAATGACCATATTGTCAGTACTGTGCGTGAAAGGAGAAGGTGGGGAGAAAAGCAGGGGTAAACTCTGGGGAAGTTCAATTTGTTGGAGGGCAATATGGTCATTATAACAACCATCTTTTTAAAAAATAAGAACTTTGTAGGGTAAAGTGGAATGAACCTTCTTATTTTCCACTTTTCATTACCGAAAAAAGTACTTTTATTTTAAGAACCAAATCTAGAACGGCACCAAAGGCATGCATTACTAACTACAAAAGTTTATAATGCGTACTTTAAGTTAAATTAGGTAAAAATGAGCACAAAATCTCATATAAAAATTTTAAAATATGTTTTAAATGAACATCGACAAGTTTTAGAATGATCGAGCTAGTTTTGTTTATGACTTTATTTTAAAATATTTCTCCCAGACGGTTAAAAATAAAGAGAATTAAGAAAGAATAACTCCAAATAGACAAACAGCTTGTTAAGCAACAAGTATAAATGCACCATATGATGAAATTCAAACATCAAACTAATTTTATATTTGTATTTTTGAGATGTATGCAAGTGTGTATTTTTATATATTAGCACACTTTAATAATTATGCTAATTTATACAAAAATATTTTAATTTTGAGTGGAGGCACAAGCCCCCGCATAGGTCCGTCTCTCTGTCTAAGAATTGTCACTGGTTCATCAAACAACACATCTCCTTTTGCATTCAAAGCACTCTTCACATGCTTAAATTTTGATGGCAAACCTTTTATTGCACAAAAGACTAAATCATCATCTTCTATATGATAACCATCAGCCTCAAGTTTGTGAGCATAACCTCTAATCTCATAAAAATCCATAGTTCCTTCCTTAGTTATGTTGTACAATCTATCTTTCATCTCATGAATGTGTGACTTTGAGAGGGAATTAAATCTGTTTTCCAGTGTCTGCCATACTTGATATACATGCACAAGCCTTAACGCATGAGTTAGTGTTGTAGGACACAAACTCCCAGTCAATCATGACAAGAGCTGATTATCAATCAATTTCCAAATTAAGAGTATACTCAGTTTGTAACCCTAGCATTTGAAGAATCTAAAATTGTAGCTACTGGTGGTGTGATTGATCCATCTAAATAACCTAAATATCCATTTGCACATAGAGCATTCATTACTTGAGTTCTCCACGGTAAGTAATTACCTGAATCAAGCTTAATGTTGACTGAGGATCAAAAACAAAAAAAAGCTTAATGTTGACCAATGAATGAAAATTTGAAACCAGAAATGCAAGAGCAGGAGGTAGACCAATTGGTGTTGTCGTCGTCATTGATTCACTTCAATTTGTGAGGTTAATTGTTTGAAATTGAGATTATTGATGAAAAGAAGAGACAAATTGATTCATGCAGGATCAGAAATGGAGACTTGCATAAAAAATCCTCTGATACCATGAAGATAATCTAGCTAGAATCTAGCGAGAAAAATGGTTGTGTATTATTTCATTCTCAACTTGAGTGAATTACATAGAAGAAGAAATCCTATTTATATCTCCTGCTACACCACCTCCCATTGGCCTACAAGAGCATCACATGGATTGATGCGTTGGCACCTCTCCCTCTCTTCTACTAACTAACAGAAAAAGCACAAATGAAATAAATCCGAAATGAAACTCAAATGAACAGTACATTTACATCTAAAACTAACTAACTAAACTAACTGTTTTCCTTCACATTCATTTGTGCTTTTTCTGTTAATTAGTTGAGATGAGAGGGAGGGGCGCCAGCTTATCAATCCATGTGATGCTCTTGTAGGCCAATGGGAGTTGGTGTAGCAAGAGATATAAATAGGATTTCTTCTTCTATGTAATTCATCAAGTAAGTCGAGAATGAAATAATACACAACCATTTCTCTCTCTAGATTCTCAGTTTATAGATTTTCTTCACGAGGGTGACCTTGAACTTACTATACATTTATGCTTCGGTTTATAATTTAAGTGGGATATGTGTGTTGTCTATAATTTAATTGCGGAAAGTCAATATATTACTTATTTGAACTTGGGCACTAGGATTGAAGATAATGGATTATGCATTTAATTTGCATGAAGTACACAATTTTATGCAACAAAAGGTTATCCTTATGCTTGACGTTTTATTTCTTAGTTAGTATAACTACATGAAATATATAACATTACCAGTAAAATTGATGTCACAACATAAAATAATCAATGTTTGGAGCACAATTCTTTTTATAAAAAGTGACGAAGTTGGTACGTCAATGGCAGGAAATGAAAGCACAAGGTATACCAGAAGACCGACTAGAACTTTTGAAAGGAGTAACTGGTTCTTTTAGACCAGGAGTCCTTACAGCGCTAATGGGCGTTAGTGGGGCTGGTAAGACCACTCTGATGGATGTCTTGGCTGGTAGAAAAACTGGTGGATATATTGAGGGGAGTATCTTGGTTTCCGGATACCCAAAGAAACAAGAAACATTTGCTCGCATAGCTGGATATTGCGAGCAAACTGATATTCATTCTCCTCATGTAACAGTTTATGAATCTTTGACTTATTCTGCGTGGCTTCGGTTGCCTTCTGAAGTTGATTCCGCTACAAGAAAGGTGAGTTGCTATCTTTTAGATTAAGTTCCTTTTTGGTTGTGGTTTTCAAATTCCTTTTTCTTTGTTACCTTATTAGAAAACTCTAAAAACTTACTACTAGACTTTTATTTGGAGCATTTTATCCCTAGAATCTTATGGGAAAACAAAACTTTTACATAAGATCCGAAAGATTTCTTCTTGTGTCGGAAGTGGTACTGTTCATAAATGAACAAGATGCACATATTCTTTTTAGGTCTTGTTAATCACTGACTGTAAACCTAAATGAGGAATTACAGATGTTCGTTGACGAGGTAATGGAGCTTGTTGAGTTAACCCCACTAAGGGAAGCACTTGTCGGATTGCCTGGCATAAGTGGTCTTTCAACCGAGCAACGCAAGAGGCTGACAATTGCAGTTGAGCTTGTAGCCAACCCATCGATTATATTCATGGATGAACCCACTTCAGGACTTGATGCTAGGGCAGCCGCAATAGTGATGAGAACGGTAAGAAACACAGTCGATACAGGAAGAACTGTGGTGTGCACCATCCATCAGCCAAGCATCGACATCTTTGATGCATTCGATGAGGTATGGATTCATTCATATGGATCCTATTAATTAACCTAATCTCAAAACTTATAAGTTGTTGAAGAAATATTTTTTTGGAATTGCAGCTATTTCTATTGAAACGAGGAGGTGAAGAAATATACGTTGGTCCATTAGGCCACCATTCTGCACATCTCATCTCATACTTTGAGGTAAAGGGTGATTAATACATAATTTATTAAAGTTTTCATAAGTCTGCATCATTAGCTAACATATTCACGTAATGTATATTTTAGGGCATCAATGGAGTCAGTAAAATTAAAGATGGTTATAATCCGGCTACTTGGATGTTAGAGGTGACTTCACTAGCACAAGAAGCAGCTCATGGGGTTAACTTTGCTGAAGTGTACAAGAACTCAGAACTATATAGGCAAGGAAAAGACTTGAATTATGAAAATTTTGATTTCAATATTGGTGAATACCTAAGAAGCACCGGTGTTTTTAAGGATGTTCTTGACACCTTTTGTACACTCGTCCAAACGTATTTTACTCTATACTACTCCTTTCGTCCCAATTTGCTTGCCCTTTTGGGGAAGCGAGTTTTTATGAGTACAATGATAAAAAATATAATTGGTATTGACTTTCCCAATTTGCCCCTACTTTATACTTCACATGACACTTAAAGTAGAGAAGAAATTGTGAAAGAGTAATGTTGCACAACTTTTTATGTTGATTTTTCAAAATTGACATGCATTTTAGGACATCCATAAAAGGAAAGAAGGACCAGTAATTTGGGACGGAGGGAGTAAATCTTTTCTAGATTTGGATCAGTTTAGCCACTGGAGGAATACGCCTTACCTTTATGCAAATATGGAACACGATACAAGTGTGAAAAGTTCGAATTTAGTGATAAAACAGAAACAACATTGATTTGTGCTGCCTCCTTTAGACTTTAAAAGTTTAAAAATTAGAGTAATAAATAAAACATAAAAGGAATAAATAAATAAATGTGTTGTGTGCAAGGCATGTTGTGTCCTACATCATTCAAAACTTGCCAGCATAGTTACGTGCCTTTGTGCCTCCTTATGCCAACATTGAAGTAAAAACACACCCAAGGATTGCTCTAGTGGTTTGGGTGGATGCCCAGGCTTTAGAAATACTCCCTCCGTCCCATTTTCATTGTCCAATATTCCTTTTTCACTTTTTTGTCTCTTGCATATATCTTTCAATCTATAATATTTTTCATGATTTTGACATCTTTGTATTATAGAACAAATTGAAATCTATCAAATAAGATCCATATTGCATATTTTTTGAGATTCACATTGAAAGATATAAGCGATTGAAAACTGTACGAATATCAAAAAAGGACAATGAAAATGGGACGGAGGGAGTATTTCTCAAGGCCTCGAGTTTGATTTTTTACCGGGTGAGTACCCTGAAGTAAGTGGGGGGCCATGACTGATGTGGCTGTAGCGCTAACTCCCCCGGAGATTTGGTTTGTGCAATCAGGTCTATTTAGTGGCCTGGCTATAGGGTTGTTCCTCCATTACCCCAAAAAAAAAAAAATTGAAGTAAAAATGGAACGCACACAAATAATATAAAGTTTGCTTATTGTTATGCATTCTAGCTATTAACTCTATATGATGATTGAATCAGGGGAAACAAAGAAACAATCACGGAACTAAGTACGCCTCCACCGGGTTCAAAAGATCTGTACTTTGCCACTCAATATTCGCAATCTTTCTTCACCCAATGTATGGCATGCCTATGGAAACAATACCTATCATACTGGCGAAACCCACAATATACCGCAATGAAATTCTTTTTCACAACTATCATAGCTTTGATGTTTGGGACAATCTTCTGGCAGCTTGGCTCCAAAAGGTAATCAAAAAGCCATGCAACCCTATTATGTTATTTCTGTATCCATTTTTTAGTTTCTTAACTAGTTCATTTGTGTTGGAGATTTTAGGGGAACACGGCAAGATATATTCAATGCAATGGGTTCTATGCATAGTGCTGTTCTTTTTCTTGGTATACAAAATGCCACGTCGGTGCAGCCAGTAGTTGCTGTTGAGAGAACAGTTTTTTATCGGGAAAAAGCAGCTGGAATGTACTCAGCTTTACCGTATGCTTTTGGACAGGTATTGGCTATATTAAAATGTGGAGCCTATCTTCGAAAACTGAAATCATCAATTAAGCATCTTTCCGCAACCTAAAAAAAAAAATTTAAATCGTATCAATTTGGAATGCACTGAATACTACAGTAACAAATTGACATCCCATTCATCCAATTGTTTGTGATAGAAGGGAAAATTATGTCCATTATGCTATGATGGATATGAATAGGGTGAGTTATAATTCTACATTGGAGGTTGAATTTTAGCTAAAAACCATGCATAACATGGTGTTGAGAGGGATAACATAGGTAATAGTGGTGAAAAAAAAGAGGGGAGAACTCGTGAGAAGTATGAGAAGAAATAGTTAATAAAAAAAATTTTGAGAGCAGTTGAAGAAAATCGGGAGAAAATCGAAGGGTTCCAAAGAGAATAAAGTGACATATGAATATATGATGGAGAGGAGGAATAAGGAAAAATGTGTATTAGGATACAAGGTGGCACAAACCAATAGTATCTACAGGTAAAAGCAATATTCATATCAAAATATTAATGAAGACGAATTTGTTTATGGGTGAAAGGCGGATATCATATTATATATAATTGAAGTACAAGTATATGAGTATTGCTTTCATACAAACCATCATGATGAAAATGATCATCTTATTACTTTGAACCTTAACAATACTATGAATCTTAACAATTTTAGCTCACTCAACAACCGCCAAGTATCAAGGAGTAACAATCAATATATGATCATTTCTTTAAGTGCAAGTATTCACAACACGACCTTTGCTAGCTCCGCCCATGCTACATGGAAATTGAGCAAAAGAAAAATTATTTATTAAGACAGTCGAGTGTAATTGAAGACTATGAATTGTTCTTGTTAATATTTATGATGGTTATCTTATTTTTCTCGCTGTCATTTCATTATGCAGGTTGTGATTGAGCTCCCATACATTTTTGTGCAAAGTATCATATATGGAATCATAGTCTACAGTATGATTGGATTTGAGTGGACAACAGACAAATTCTTTTGGTACCTGTTTTTCATGTATTTCACCTTATTATACTTCACATTCTATGGGATGATGGCAGTAGCTGTAACTCCAAACCAAAGTATCGCAGCCATAGTCGCTTCTGCCTTCTATGCTATATGGAACCTCTTCTCCGGCTTTATAATTCCAAAGACGGTAAGTTCTAATAATTTCAATTCAAGTTCCCCATTTAAAAAAACTACTCATGAAGGGTCTTATCTTTCTTTCTCCTATCACAACAGAGGCTTCCAGTGTGGTGGAAGTGGTACGTCTACATTTGCCCGGTCTCTTGGACTTTGTATGGATTATTAGCTTCACAGTTTGGAAACATTCAGGCCACGCTTGACACGGGTGAAACAGTGGAATATTTTGTGCAAACGTACTTCGATTTCAAGCATGATTTTGTGGGATATGTCGCTATAATCATTGTTGGGTTCGCTGTGCTCTTTGGATTCTTATTTGCCTTATCAATTAAGGCATTTAACTTTCAGAGAAGATAATAACAATGAAAGAGAATAACATCCTCAAGTTCTGTGCAATGACCATATTATGTAAATCTCAATGCAAGGAATTGGCACAAACTACGAAGTTCAATGACCATATTATGTAAATCTCAATGTAAGGAATTGGCACAAACTACAAATGAACTTCGAGCAGTTATTTTGTACATTTTGTTGCACTCCATAATTTGTGAAGATTTTATTTAAGTGTATTTGTTACTTTGGATACCCATCATGTGCTTTAGGCGACGCTATATTTTGGACATTTTGTTGCACTCCATAATCTGTGAAGATTTTATTTAAGTGTATTTGTTACTTTGGATACCCATCCTATGCTTTAGGCGAGCATAGCGTTGCCAACTACTCTTTAGGCACTCGATGCGGCATGTCTTTTTATCGGGAATGCCCATTGCGGAGCACTTAATTTATCCAGAGTCGTCGTTTGGTTTTAGGAACCAATAAACAAGAATTGAGATTGTGAATTTAGGAGCCAAGGGTACAGTGAGGGAAATATGCTAGGTACTCCTTTCCGCCCAACCACGAATGTTTGCCTTTACCTTTTTGACATAAGACGGTTTAACATACTTAAATGATTTCATGAACTTTTAATTAAGCCGTTAACATATGAGTGAAAAAGGAAATAAAAACCACAAAGGAAAGGGGATGAGACAAGCATGCATAAAATAGGAGAACATGGCTTCTGTTCGACAGAACTTCTGACGACTGCTAGATAGATTGGCAATTGACACAATCTAACTAGCGATCACCACTTAAAGTCTAGTGATTGCCACATGCAAACATACAAAACTGTTGTTCCTTCTCACACTAGAATAGCAGAAAACAAAAGAACAACAGAAAATAGAGAAAATAAAATTAGACTGTTCTGTTCGGCTAAATAAGTCAAGTGGCTTATTTTTTTGTCCTTATTCAAATTTTTTTCGTATCACTTGGCTTATTGTCAATTTTTGGGGGATTATTGCATCCTCACGACAAGAGGAATCTTAAAAGTAAAAATTTTTGACCGAAATTCAATTTTTTTTTGAATAAAGACGAAAAAATTGGCTATTTTCGTCATTATTCGAAAAAAAAAAAGGATTTCGGTCAAATTTTTTTACTTTTTAGATTCCTCTTGTCGTGAGGATGCAATAATCCTCAAAAAATTGACAATAAGCCAAGTGATACGAAAAAAATTTGAATAAGGACAAAAAATAAGCCAAAGCACTTTGGCTTATTTAAAAGAACAACCATCCTATTGGGCGGATCAAAAAAAAAAAAACCATCCTATTGGGGCTATTGATATCATCCCATCTTGATTCCTCAGTGCTTGATGAGATTCGGGAGCTTGGTTTCGTGGCTTTTATGGACTTAAAACATGAGGAACGAGCTGATAAATGAAGAAAGGTTAACTATTTAGAGGTTGAAAGCAAGAACGGAACCAGGATTTTACTCTACCAGTAGCAAAATGTATACTAAAAAAATCTAGTAGTAGCGAGACTATATAAGTTGAGCATAAATTTTTTGTTTTTA